>JAJMKX010000263.1:0-145951 GCA_030569435.1 Metschnikowia koreensis | reverse complement strand
ATTTAGGCGCAAATCCTTGAACTGCTAAAGATCTCAACAACCTGGCGGACGAGTACATGGCAGCGGTTGCAACCGAAGTAACAGAATTTAAAATCACGGCATTGATAATGTGAGGTACCACCTTGACTCCATGTAAAGAAGCAGCCAACACATAAGGCGAGGCACTAGTGGACGAGCCACCTGAACCCATAAGGTGGTCGGAGTTATAAGGCACCAAAAGACCCACGAAAAGCAACGAGCCAATGTAAAAAAATATCACCCGCACAAAAACTAGACGAATGGCCACGGGCAATGCGGTTCTTGGATTGGGCACTTCGCTAACACTAAGAGCCAAGAATTCCGTGCCTCCCATAGAAAAAGAGGCTGTGGCGAAAACCGTCACCAATCCTTTGAAACTGGTGAAACAGCCCGGGTCGTGCCAATACTTGGCCCCAACAAATCCACTGGCGCCAGCACCCAAATCCACGCAAAGGGCCATTATAACAAATCCAGTTAATGCAGTCAATTTGATTGAGTTCATGATAAACTCGGCCTCGGCATAACCTTTGACACCGAAGAAATTGATGCCGCAAACCACAACAAAGAAAATCGCCACAAACGCATCGGAGTCGATGCTGGTGTTCCAGTACTTGATCGTCAATGCGGCTACCACCAACTCCAAAGAAATGGTAGTGAGCCACGAAATCAAGTAATTCCAGCCCAAGGCAAAGGCCATCGATTCATCCAAAAACTTGCGGTACCACTCGTTGAAACCTCCCTCCAAGTCGGTATATGCCACTGTAAGTTCACCCACGGCATTCATTGTACAAATACACATAAGCCCAACTATACCGTAAGCAATAATTAAAGATAACGGGCCACCTGTTCTGAGCTTGGAAGCAGATCCTACCAAGAGACCCGTGCCCATACCACTACTAAGAGCAATGACAGCCAAATGGGCCATTTTCAAATCTTTTGGTCTGGGCTTTTCGGAATCCTGGCGCTGGAAAGATTCCCAGAATCCAATAGATTTGTCTGTATCATCTGTAGAGAACGATTTGAGCTCAGTGATCACGGGATCGAGCTCATGCTCGGGCTGGGTATTTGTCTTTTCTTTGGAGTTCCCCATTTTGCTGGGATTCTATGGGGATTTATGAGAAATGGATATGAGAAAATGGAGTGCCGAAACTTGCGAGTTAGAAACAGATCTAACCTAATGACGCAAACCGGCAAAACTGGTTAAGGAAGAAGGATACGCAAAAGCTACAAAAAAGCAAAATCTAGGATATATACCTATCACGTAATCAGAATACGTCGACCCATTCCCGAAGGTTTCCTTAGACAGAGATGGGGCGCAGGAGCCATGTCGCAAAGATTAATGCAAAGATAAGATAAATCCAGCGGTATGAGGTCATATAAAGTACTACCTGCAAGTCGTGTCACCCATTTTTGCTGTTTTTTGGGGTTGTGTATAGAGCAATTTTCCATTCGCCGCATTTGCTTCTTTGCTGCTTCAATTTTAAATTTAAAAAGTAGCGGCCCGGTCTTTTCGCTTTTCTTTTTCTTTTGACGGGTCTTAATCGTTGAGAAATGACATGTTCCATACAGCTTATTGTTTTGATTTTTTGAAAGTGGAACGGGTAGCTTTGCTGGCTAATTTTAAAAGTATAAAAATTGATTATTTTATATCTTCCAGGAAATGAATAGTACCGGAGCAATTGCCAAATGAAGATCCGTGATCTTAAGAAATGTCGCATTCAGCAAGATAAGCCCCAATGACAAGTGCAAAATAGAAACTTTGCGCGCGCGCAGCGAACAACGTTTCATGCCGGACACGTTTCCATTTTCTTAGAGACAGGTGAGCCACGCACGCTATTTTGGGTCCCGCAAAGTCCTTCTTTTGCAATTTATTCAACATTTATGAGGCTGAATTTGGGGACGATTATTTGGTGCTAGCATATTATTTTGAGTAAAAATTCAATTCACTGATAAGAAAGAAGGATAGGGAAAAGTAGCAAAAAAAACAAAAGAAAAAAACAAAAAAGCTGGTATTGGGGAATGACGTCGATATCGCTGAAAGTTACCTCCTCAATTCGCGGGTTTTACAAACTTGCTTTTTTCCTTGAGCGACAGCCTGGCCCAAGCTTCCATTTTTTTCAAAAAAAAAAAAAAAAAAAACAGCAAACATAGGTAGTCTGGTACAATGAATATTGGCACAGGGCAACTACCCAGTAGAGCAGGGAAAACGTAAACTTTGATCTCTTTATCAACAAGGAATTGTACTTAGTATATGAAGCTATTTATTTTGCCCTGCTTAAACAGAAATAAAAGCTCAGTTTTCAGACGAAGTATATTTTTTTCTGTTGTTAAGCAAAAATGCATGAACGAAAATCGACGGTCTTAAACGCGCTCTGAGGGTGATTTTCAAGGAGATAAAGCCAGAAACCCCCACGACATTTTGCGGTGTCGCAATCGGCAAAACTTGCGCAATCTTGAAATTCACCATTTGGCTCGATGCAAGATTGCAGAAAGTTCTTTCGAAATATATAATTCCCCGCATGTCTGCGGAATAGGTGACTCAGGCAACACAGGTCCAGGGACCAAGAGAATTCTCACTCTGTAGTTATGATTAACCATTATCTAGCGAGGCGTAAGTTTCGGGGCGCAATAATTCCGTAGTGAGTAAATATTTATTCCGTAAAATGTCAGTCAGGTTTGGTATCGAATTTCACTTTTTCAAGAGTTTCATCAACTAGCTTCTATGAAGTGGCTTGGATTTAGCTGACGTAGTTCGTAGACGCAAGTCTGCTGTGATCATTGAGAAGTATGAATCAAGTCTTCTTTTTTTCTTTTTTGCTTTCAGGTGAATATTCACAAAGACAATGGAGCATAAACAGTTTCTTCGTGCACAATGCTGGACTTGAAGGGCGTTTCTCAGATTTTTTCTTTTATATCCTTGCTTTCTAAGGTTTATCCCCATTATAGATTACAGATCTACGTATGTCTACTCCTCCCATTCGAAATAAGTCATGGCCCGAAATCTGTAATTCTAAGAGCGGAAATCAACGGAATGGGGGAAGAAGATAATCAACGCCTCTTTTAGAATAAAAAAAAAAAATGGAGTAGTAAATGTTTCAGCGTGGTGGCTCATGTTTTTCATGTTTTTCATGCTTACGAAAGCATATAAAGACCGTCGCAGCCAAAGTACCCTTGAGCAACGGTTATTACTTCAAAAGTCCAAGGATTAAACAGTTAAAAGAGCAAAAAAAAAATGAAATTTATAAGTGCTCTCACATTTTCTGCGTTGTTGCTGGTCACTCTTTCTGGAGCTGTGATCCATATTGAAAACAATTCCGGGTTTGCCAAAAATGCTCTTAAGGAGCCTGCGCTGCTGAATTTGAAAGCCAAGCTCAGCTCTGATTTGCGAATCCCAGAAACAAACAATTCTCTTGTCCAGCTCAATTTTGAATCATGCGAGAAACAGGTCAAAGAAAGGGAATTTCAGATCGATAATTTCATTTCTAAATTAAAATCATTTGTGTTTCGAGAGACTTTCGATGTGGTGGGCTTTAACTACGAAGTGAAGGAAATAAAACTAAGCCTCGATAAATTGGTGAAGTTAGCAGCAGAACACGCATCAAATGAAGAAATTTCTAAGCTGCTCAAGTTTGCCGAATATATGTTTGTTGTGATGGAAGAGTCTGCAAAAGATTTAGCCTATTACAATATCTCGGAAATTCCTGGTCATCGATGCATCTATCGCATGATCGAGCTTAATGTGATGTTATTGGCAATGCGTAATTCAAAAGGTAAGCTTGATGTTGATAACAAGAATTACGAAAACCAGCTCTTTCAGTTTTGGCGCAGTATTCATGTGTGGTCAGTTCGTTTTAGGCTTATACAAGACGTACAAGCAAAAACTAGGCTTTTGTTTGAAGGAAAGCGTTTCGAAACAGAAAACGAGTTGGCCCTGTTGGTGAGCAAATTTCCATTGGAATAAACCCAAATAAGTTTTAAGGTGCAGCCTCTATTTCGTAAGGTATTTCATAATAACAGATTTTAATACCATTCAGTTTCGTATCACCGATATAAATGCTTAATCAGGTTTAAAAAATACTAATTTCAAAGATAATTTAAAGGGCCCATGATTCTCTAACAAGCGATCACAACTGAAATTCCACCAATCTCGAAATTTCATTGTTTCAAGAAATTTAGCAATTTATTTTTCTCACATATTCGAGGCTTTTGTTGAAAGAAATTTGGCCGTGAGATTTATTTGATAGATCCAAACCCATAATAAAAATATGTCTTCAGAGGTACTTGAAGCGACTACAAACCTGTACCGAAAATTACCTTTCTGTTCGTCTTGCACAACTCCTTTTAGTCTCAAGAGTTTAGATTTCAATAAAAGGCACAGAAATGAGATTTCTTTTCGCCTTTATCGCTTGTCTTTACGGATTAACTTCTTCCAGTCCCATAACAAACAGCATAAACAACGAAGCTACTCTTGATGATTTCACAGTCAAGGCCATGAATCCGAAATCTTTTGAGGGCAATACGTTCAATAATGCAGGTGAAACAAAATTTCTAAAGCGCAATGAAGAATATTTTGAGCAGCACTACTTCAGATTAGCTTATCGGTTGGAATCCATCATACATAATTTGAGAACGTACCTCCACGGCAAAGAATTTGAAGCGAGAAGATTTTCCCTCGAAGCTGATGAAATAGAAAAAGACATTGAGATTTTGGGTAAGTCTGTGGCGAAATTTCCTCATAAACAGGGCTTAACACAAATGCTAAGTTTCTCACAGCATATGTTCCGGGTTATGAAAAGTAGCAAGGCAAAATTGGATGTTTTCACGGACTCGAAAGATCCTGGAATTTTCTGGATAAGAAGCCTAATAAATCATAATTGCAGAGCACTTTTGATGTTTAACTCGTACGGCAGACCTAACTCTAGAATGCAAGGCTTTGAAACAAAAGTACTTATAAATTGGAGGTTCATGTGGTTTGCCAAAATCCATTTTGAAAATACAAAAGGCATATTGTCTGATGATGTGATAATGTTTCAGCTTGAGCACGCGCAGGCGTATAAAACAATAGAACTATTGGCCCGAGAAATTCCGGGATATATGTAGGTAATTTAATATTCAAAGATACATTTGTTGGTGGTTTCTGGGCTTGAATTGATATTCCCCTAAAATTGCAGAATCAGAGCTGTGGAATTGTAAAAGAAGGGGATCATAAACAAGGCAGATTTAAAACTTGAGAAACATTCCTTACTTTGATCTTGATTCATCTACAGGAGTCATATTTCAACCTGATTAAAAACTTTCCCTCAATATTCTTAGGCTTACCGTTGTCTCATAATTCCAAATCTGAATTTCTTTTTGATTTCTACACAAAGTTAAGCTCCACAGTGTCGACCCAGATCTTTACTTCTAACGGCCTACCAAAATATAGAAGGCAATTACCACAATCATTGTCAATGATATGAGCAATATAAAACCGAGTATTTTAGATAAAAAAAAACATATCCCAATTCTAAGCAAGATAGATACGTAGGAAATTCGGGTAAAAACATTCCCTGATTTCTTGGCTCAATCTTGATTGCGAACAAGCAAACTCAAAAAAGCTTTTACCTGAACTTTAGAAATTTCTAAAACTTATGAAAGTAAATGCGTTGTTGGTGATTTCAATAATGTGTGAAAGACAGTTCTTGACTTGGATTGGACCTACTTTTAGACAGGTCAAGTGTATTTTACATAGCTATATGAAAATTTTGACAGAATCCCAAGCATAATTTAAAGCTTTCGATAATAAAACTACCTCCTCTAAACTCATTTATTTTCGTTTTCTCCTTTATCATGGTGACTAAAAGTTTTAGAAACCCGGAGAACTCTCTCATAGATCCAAGTACCATTGAAGAAAAAGAAGCAACAATATTAAAATTGGAATTCAAGCGAAAAATCTTGACCAAAAAATTCGACTCTTGTTTGACAAGGTTTTTGGAGAAAGAATTGAAAAGCTACATCACGGAAAGAGAGTTTTTCTAGGCAAAAATCCTGTTGGATCGAGACTCTCTTGCCGAAGATCTAATAAAGTTGAAGATATCTGCCTCAACACTTCAGTCCCACGAACAAATTATAATTAAAAAGCTCCTGTTGGCCCGAAAAAATTTTAATAGCATGCTTGATTTCACAAATAAAAATTCTAGTCACGGCCAGAGTTCAAAAATGACAGAAAAAATTTGGTGAACCAGATGTGTGAGCTTAACCTAAGGATAATGGAGCTTTTTAAAAGTGACGGAACACCAAACCTTGAAAAAGCGGGATTTGAAAAGCAATTTTTTCTTAATTTCAGTGAATTTTACTCGATCGAAGAGGAATATGAAGCAAGAAATGGCGTGAGTTCTGAGAATATCCGGGGTTATGCAAAGCTTGCTAATCTAGCTGAAAGATTTCTCAAAGACTTGAGAGTGCATTTTTTGAATAATTGAGGCAAATTCACGTTATCATTGAAATAAAAAAGTGGCGATTGAGAAACTTAAGTCAAAGTTCTTTTTGAATTTCAGTTTTCTTCATACAAATACTCCAAAATTCCTATCTTGACTTCGTCAAGTTGTCAGTTTTTAGGGTATTTCCATTAAAGCCACGAGTATTAAACAATATCATCACCATACTTAAATCTTGCAAAAACAACACTTTTCTATTTTCTTTTTAGGATGGATGGATAGATAGAAAAATAAAATTCAAGCACCAAATCGAATTTTTCAAATCAGGCGAAATACCAAATTGAGTTTTAAGGTGGGATTATGTAGATGGAACTTAAGCAGACAAGCACAAGAAAAATGTATCGAAATTAGTCGATGAATGGCATGACAAAAGGGTGAGATATCTTTCACTGGGTTTTAAACATTGGGATGAAAGAATAAAGCATTGTTTGAGGCTCCGATTCATGTATTGAAATTTGAGAAAGTGGAAAGAGTTTATCAACTCTGCTAGATTCCCGGCTATAAATGTGATTAACAATCCACACCAATATTCCACTTCGAGACTATATTTCTTTTCTTATTTAACATGTGGTCTCCACTTATTTTTATTTTGGCTACGCTTGTGCCTTCTCAAGTAGCCTTATCAACGATTCTTGAGCAACAAAAGTCGTCTGATCATCATCAAAAATTATTTTACGAACATGATGCTACCAAGAATGTAGTGTATTATTTGGATTGGTTTTTTGACAAAAATTTGAGGAGCTACGTTGATGAAAACTTCTTCTACTTCCAACAATTCGATTCTGAAATCAACACGCTTACAAACTACCTCGAGATAATCGCCAGATTTATTAGCCTTGCACGGGTTGAAAGTCCAAGAATTCAAAAAAAACTTGCTTACGCCCGTTATAATTTTGAACACATGGTAGTGGCCACTCAAATAATGAAACACTTCAGCGAAAGTAGTGAGCCTGGCGCAATATTGGTGACTCAAGTAACCGATCTTTTTGTCCGAACCTTGAGATTGTACGATAATGATGGCAATTCCAATGTTGAACTTGACCGCTATGAGACCCAAGTTTCCGAAATGTTTTGCCAGTTATATTCCTTAGAGGATGACTACAGAAAAGAAGATAGGATGGTGTTGTTTGCTCGGAATACATTTTTGGAGTATTTTCAAAACGCTGCAGAATCTCTCGGGGTATTGCAGAAATCATCCCGACTAACAAGACAACAACGTAGCTGTTGGTAACATAAAAACAAAAAATTAATTGAGAAATACACAAGGATATTATGAAAGATTTTGTGGAAACACAAAGGCAAAATAAATGGTTCCAATGCAAATTGCTCAACTATAGTGGTAGTGTGAGTTTTACAGGCAAAAAAGAAGATTATGGATGGCTTCGTAAACTATTTAGCTGTAGCTGGTAAGTAGGCAAAATATCAATAATTCTATTCCAGTAGTCATTCATACTTTTATACAAGCGTGATAGTAGAACTTTCACAATTGATCTGATTAATCTTAAAAAGATTGTGTGAATTTCTATATGTGTCTAAGACCATCTTTCCTATCTCAATGACTTTGTCAGTTTTAGAATGTATGCCAGTCTATTCATCAAAAGCAACAAAAACAAACTTTGATTCGCTAAAGCAAGAACTATTGTGTAACAAGATGGACGATATTTGAAAAAGAAGTTAAATGTTCCACGAAATTATCTTCTAAATCCACTTGAACGAGGTTTCTGACCTCAGAAAAAGTTCAATTGTTTTATTTCTCCAAACTACATTTTTGCTGCTCATGTGTCCCCTCAAAAATGTTTTCGATTCGGTTAAGGAGCTGATCAGAGCTAAGGGAATATGAAACAATCCAAGTGTAAATTTATTAATGCATTGAATTCTATCCAGAAGAACAAAAGAGAATTTTTTAAGTATGATAGAGAGAGACAACCCCATCAAACTGATATTTAAACAATTCATTTAAATATGACCTGACAAAATTTTGTACTTTGAAAATACCTTTTTGCAGAGACACTGGGACTGCAAATGATCAGGAATAGAAAATTAAGGATGAATACCTAGAAATATCAATAGAATTTGACTAGAGTTTTGGCAAAAACACCGGGGGGATTTCGGGTGTAAACTATCCCTATTTTAGTAATTGATTTTTCGAAAAAAGATTTCGTTGAAAATGTGGGAGTTTTTTTGATTTCAAGGTATTATGTATTTATTCATCGCAAATGTCTTCCAGCTCTCAGGAAACGGTTGCAAAAAAAAAAAAAAACTCCAACAGACTTAGATTTACAATATTCTGGTGGTTTAATGAAAAAAGGAGGTGGAAAAGAAAGTGAAGAGCGGGTCAAATTTTTTTTTCAAACACAGTTTTAGTAAAGCTGTCTAACTGCCTCAAGTTCAGGATCAGAGGCTTTCAAGCCGTGTAAGAGAAAACAGAGAATAAAATTAAAATTAAAAGAGAGAATAAAATTAAAATTAAAAAAAAAAAAAAAAAAAAAAAAAAATAAAAAAAAAAAAAAAAAAAAAAAAAAAAAAAAAAAAAAAAAAAAAAAAAAAATAAAAAAAAAAAAAAAAAAAAAAAAAAATTAAAAAAAAAAAAATTAAAAAAAAACTGTGCCTTCCGCGAACTCGCCACTAAATGGCCCAACATTTTTCATTGCCAGTTCACCAGTTGGCTGCCGAAATCGCACCAGGCCCAAGATTCAATTCTTCACCAGCAAGCACGGTTTTTCCCTGACAAAACGATGTTCCAGTAAACATAAACACTGAAAGTGAGTCTTTTGAAAACATAACACGTGTTCTTTCTGTTTGTGCTATAAATCTTATATGATTCAATTTCCCGTCTGTTTAGTTTTTTCTTTTTTCTTTCTTTATTTGATTGGCGGCAAAAGTCCCTGGTCCCAGGCCCCAGGCCTTAAGGCTCAGGCCTATCGACCAACCAGCGGCAGAGCGTTCGTGCCACGCCACCTCTTGGCTTCCCCGCGAAAACAGCGACAAAAGTTAAAGGCAAACAAAAAAAAAAAAAAAAAAAAAAAAAAAAAAAAAAAAAAAAAAAAAAAAAAAAAAAAAAAACGAACGGCTCCGGAGCCGTGGCTCTTGTCCCGCATTCTGTCATATAATCATGTACCTTGAAGCCACATGCCCTGATATATAAGAGCACGCTATTAACCAGAATTCTTGAACACACTTTTTAAATTCCTTTTTCTTTTCTTTTTCTTTTCTTTCAAGACAGTTTTCATAAACAAACAGTAAACCGTGTTTGATCTTCACTCACAATACAAATACCACAGCACACCATGTCTACATTCTTAGCTGATTCGGAGGCTCCCATCATCCTTCTTTCTGCCAAAAAGCACTTTGAACAATTGCCCACCGCAGAAACCAAGATTTACGCTCACCACTTGTCACGCGCATCTCATTGGGGTACCAGAGCCGTTCTCCGCTCAGTTTCGCCTGAAAGTGAGGCGATTTATGATGTGATTTTGGGCGTTCACACTGCATTGGGCTCGCCACAATCGACAGACGAATATTTCGAGAAAATTAGCGCCGCAAGTCCTGAATCCAAGCTCGATCTTGCTGCTGTCACGTTGTACTTGGAGTACGCCTCTCAGTTCTTGTCGAACTTGGGTAACTACAAGTCGTTTGGTGACAAGAAATTTGTGCCTCAATTGAGCCAGGATAAATTCGGTGCCGTTGTTTCTGCCGCTGGAAACGCCAATTTGACTGCTCTTTACAAGTCGGTCGAAACCGCAGTTTTCTCGACCGAATTGGGCTTGTTGGGCTGGCCAGAAAAGGCCCAGTTGTCCAACTACTACCCAGATTCCGCAAGTGTGATCACCAAGGCCGAGATCGAGGCTGTGAATGCTGCCTTGGCCCAGAGAGGCATCATGCCTGAAAACACGCGTGTTTCTAAGAAATCCGACACCCACTTTGTCGTTCTTGTGGCCAGTGCATTGACCCAAAACACCACCGACTACTACCCACAAGAGGCCATTTCTTTGGACTCCGGTGCCACTGTCGAGCTCAAGTTTGGTGACCACGCAAAAGAATTCGCTGAAATCACCAAGCACTTTAAAGAGGCATACAAGTACGCTGCCAACGAGACTCAACAGAAGATGCTCGAGTCGTACGCTGAATCTTTTGAGACCGGGTCGATGAATGCCCATAAACAATCGCAGATCCATTGGGTCAAGGACCTTGGACCTCAAGTGGAGTCCAACATTGGATTTATTGAGACTTACAGAGACCCTTCTGGAGTTCGTGGAGAATGGGAAGGTTTGGTCGCCATGGTGAACCAAGATCGTACGGCCAAGTTCTCAACTTTGGTCAACAATGCATCCTCCTTGATTCCATTTTTGCCATGGGACGCGTTATATGAGAAGGATGTGTTCACGCCGCCAGACTTCACGTCTTTGGAGGTGTTGACGTTTGCCGGATCGGGTGTGCCTGCCGGAATCAACATTCCAAACTACGACGATGTGCGTTTGAATGTTGGATTTAAGAACGTTTCGCTTGGCAATGTCTTGAGTGCCAATCCTAAGAAGCCAAAGAAGCAGGAGGTCATCAGTTTCATCCATGAATCCTTGCAAGACAAATTCCGTAAGTGGAGAGACGATGCTTTCGAGGTCCAGGTGGGTTTGCACGAGTTGCTCGGTCACGGTACTGGTAAATTGTTGCAAGAAACCAGCGCGGGCACGTTCAACTTTGATAAAGAAGCACATCCAGAAATCAAGACATACTATGGGCCTAATGAGACGTGGGGCTCTTTGTTTGGTGCTTCTGCTGGCTCTTTTGAAGAGTGCAGAGCCGAGTTGGTCGCTTTATTCCTCATCTTGGCCAAGCCACAGGAAGTGCTTCCAATTTTTGACATTGCTGACGAGCAAAGCCAGAAGGACGTCAAGTTGATTGCTACAATTCTTATGGCCAGAGCTGGTGTTGTTGGTTTGGAGTTCTGGGACCCTGAGTCCAAGAAATGGGGCCAGGCCCATATGCAAGCCCGTTTCGGTATCTTCAAGGCCTTGTACAGAGCTGGTGTTGTATCGTTCAAGCACACAAAGCCCGACTTTGACGACTTGGAGTTGGTCACGGACGAGTCGAAATTGGACACCGCTGCGGTCGAAGCTTTGCGTGAGTTCTTGCACAAGCTCCACGTTTACAAGACTACGGCTAATGTTGAGGAGGGACTTGCATTCTACGATGATATGACCGAGGTCACTGAGGAGTTTGCCAAGTACAGAGATGTTGTGCTTAGTAAGAAGTTGCCAAGAAAGCAGCTCATCCAGGCCAACACTGTGTTGGCTGCTGACGGCACTGTTGAGGTGCGTGAGTACGAAGAGTCTGAGGTTGGCATGATCCAGAGTTTTGTTGACAGAGCCGTTTAGGTAACCCTAGATATGATGTTACATCGCTGTTGTATGTGAATCAATGCATAATGAGCACTTTTACAAATACTTTTTGTAATGATTGGTAAACCTTCACATATTAAATACTCTCGTGTGTCAAAGACATGTAGTACTAAATAAGTACACACTTGTCAGTTATATGATATATCGCAACCAAAACGGAAATGAGTTTTAGCGACACATTCTACTAGATACTTTTCGACAGCACGATGATCATCTTTCAAGGTACTAACTAATAAATATCCGAACAATGAAAAGAAAAAAAAAAAAAAGTTTATTCAATAAACAAATTCTCTTCACTTTTATCAACACTAGCTTTTCTCCATCTGCCAGCTGGGGCCCTGACTCATATATACACTCCCCCGCAAGTACAGTACTTTCACTTGGTCAAGATTGTATGCGCAATCTCCGCCTGGGAATTCTCGCATCAGTAACAATTTTTTGAAAAAATATCCTTAGGAAAAATACCGAAAAAAACAAAGTTTATACATCCGGTATGTTTTCGCCCGGGTTGCTTCGGCCTCTACTAAGGAGCCCGACTAATTTACGGGGAATTTTTTCCTTGCCAGGAAATCCTGTCGGTGCAGTACTCACAAGACAACTCAGCTATTGGGCTACTGGAAACAGTACAAGGGCATTTTCACCGTGTCAAACCCCAATAAAAAGTGGGATTTCGGCGTCAAATACGTGGTCGATTAATCGTTTAACATGGGCCCGGACATATACTTCCGGCGGTTCAGTGGGAAAATCCGAGACCGGGAAAATCGTCCAAACATCAGAAACCAGTGAAATCGACACGGAAAAGCTCAAAAACCAGCTTGAGAAATCGGAATCTGTACTTAAACACTTAGAGCTTGCGCGGTTGCAGACAACACAGACGAAGACGGAAGAACGGATCAAGCAGGAGGAGACAAAGTCCAACTTCAGAGACAACATGAAGACGATCTTCCGGATTCTTAAACTCGGTCGTCCGGACCTTAAGCTTTTCCTCTATGCGCTAGCTTTCATTCTCTTTGCCGTATTGTACCCCACCACCTCGGTCAGACTTGTAGGTGCCGCTATCGATGCATTTAATGAACGTACAATGGACGCCGATGGCGATCTTCTTATCTGGGGCTATAAGTTTCTGACGGTGTTTGGAGTCATGGTGCCATTTATGATGGTCTCTGCCGGGTGCTTTTGGGCGCGGATCTGGCTCTTGAAGATGTTGGGAGAACGGCTTGTCGCCCGTCTTAGGCTCCGAGTCATGAAACATTTGGTGCGCCATGATTCGGCGTTTTATGACCAGGAAAAACATAAGGCCGGTGACTTGATCTCGAGACTTTCGAGTGATGCGTACGTCGTGTCGCGCTCCATCACCAGCAACTTGCCCGATGGGTTGAAAAACGTGCTTTTTGGTGTGATTAGTGCATATATGATGTTTGCCATCAACCCGATCTTGTTTGGAGTGATGATGTTGATTTCGCCGCCAATCACCTTTGGCCTGGTGTGGTACGGCGAAAAAATCCGATCGTTGCTGACGAGGCTTCAAGATGCTACTGCCGGATTGACCAAAAGTAGTGAAGAAACGTTGAATTCGGTGAAATTAGTGCAGGCGTTCACCGGTGAACATAAGGAACTTTCCAAGTACTCGGCGCAGCTTCGGAATGTGATTGGCGTGGCGAAAAACGAGGCGTTTGCTCAATCCAACTATTCCGTGTCGATCTACTCGCTTTATCACACTGGTTACCTTTCGTGTTTGGCGTTAGGTGTATACCTTATTCTTAATGGTCAAATGTCGACGGGAGATGTGGTATCGTTTACCATGTACTCGGAGTTCTTCAACCTGGCGCTTTATAGTCTTACCACCACTTATATGGAGGTTATGAAAGGCGCCGGTGCTGGTGTCAAACTCTTTGACTTGATTGATTATAAGGATAAAGTTTCGCCCGTGTTGGGAGAGAAAGTACCCGCGAGACTTGCTAACGATATTCGCTTTAACGATGTTGTGTTCAGCTACCCTACCAGACCCAACGATAAAATCTTTGATGGCTGTTCTTTCCAGATTCCTGCCAGTTCCAGTACTTGTTTTGTTGCACCTTCAGGTGCGGGAAAATCTACCGTGGCATCGCTACTTTTACGCTCGTATAATATCAATGCCGGATCAATTGAAATCGGTGGTAAAAATATTAACGATTTCCAGGTGCGCGAGTTAAGACGTAACGTTATTGGTGTGGTTCAACAAGAACCAGTGTTACTTTCAGGCACTATCTTGGAAAATATTGTTTATGGTCTCACAACTAAACAGGTCAGTAAACTTACCATGAGCGATATCCGGGATGTGGCTATACAGGCCAATTGTCACGATTTTATCGAGTCTTTCCCTGATGGGTACGATACGGTGATTGGTGGAAGAGGAGCGTCACTTTCCGGTGGCCAAAAACAAAGAGTGGCAATTGCAAGAGCGTTGATCAAAAAACCCTCGATCTTAATTTTGGATGAAGCCACTTCTGCGCTTGATTCAAAGCTGGAAACATTGATCAACGAAACCTTGAAGGAACTTACGCTGCAAGGGAAAATGACAATTATTTCCATCGCTCACAGACTCTCAACCATTTCCAAATCGGAAAACGTGGTTGTTCTTGGTAAACACGGCAAAGTCGTGGAGCAAGGCCGGTTCATCACACTCATCAACAATCCAGACTCCGAACTTTCTAAGCTCTTGGATGAAAAAACTTTTACCGAGCACGAGGATCACATGAATGAAGAAGAAGTGAATTTGCGTGAACACCTCGACCACGAGGCGGAGGAGATCGAAAAGTTGCAGGAGGAACACAGTGACAAGAGTGCTGAGTGTAATGATGTGGAGAAAATCCGGTCGATCATGGATGAGTTGCCGTATGAGGCCCGGGCAGAATTGCTCAAACAATTTGCCAAGGAGCTTGAAGACCAGCGTCGTCATCTTGGAGATGAAACTACGCCGCCAACTTCCAAAGTTTGAGAATGCCCCCAAATCCACACTTACACTCACACACGCCGATACCCACTGTACATAGTATTTATTTGTAGACGAATAATAGAAAGATTTTTCAGGAACTACAATCTGGCGTGTGATCTTCGGAAATCTATGGGTATTTTCATATAACCCTGTGCAAACTACGTAACTGCATTCCATATATGGAAAATGCAGAATATTCATTTCTGTTTTCTTTTTATCGTTTATGCCATTACACATGTACCAAACTATTGAGGATAGGGACCCACACGTCGTCCCAAGCCTTGGATTTCTTCAACTAAAATGGAATGATTTGAAACATCCACAATGTTTGTTCTCCTTTTTTTTTATTTTTTTCTATCTTCAAGAAAATCACCTCGACATAATGCCCGAGCAAAATCTCTACTTCGATTCAGCCCACTGCTTATTTCTCCAAAGGCTTGGCCTCGGTCGATTCACCGTTTTCAAATCTGGCAACCTTAACCTCAGTGAAGTTTCTCTTCTCAGCAGCAACCTTGAACTCAGGCTTCAACGAGTTTCTCACGGTTCTGGCGGCAACAGCCAATGCTTTGTTCAAGGAGATACCGGCTTGCTTGTAGGCAGACATTTTTTTTGTGTGTTTTCAGTTGGTGTTTTTTTTTAAGAAAACCTCTACGTTGAAGTTTTCGTTACTTGAGTTTAGCGTGCTCGGTCGAGGCAGGTCCCGCGCTGTTATTGGTGACGAGAAATACGCTGAGGTAGGTGGGCGCGCGCGTAAATCTGAGACCTTACATGAGGAAAAATAGTACTGTACTCTCGTATTGTCAAAGTTCAGACAGTCTTTGCAAAGCCTTTGGAAGATCGTGTGAATCTTTGTTGATTTGATTTCTCTTCTTTTTATACTGTTTTGTCAAATGTAATTAGGCGTGGGAAGTAGTAGTGTCTAACCCGGCACCCTAGGTATTAGTCATTTATCTTGTAGACTGTCTTGTTTGCAAGCATTGGCCAAAAACAAGAATCAGAAGCAGATCAATATCTTTTGTAATTGTTTTTATTCAACATCGATAGTCTGAATCAAGACACAGATTGAAAAATAAATTAAAATTAAAAAAATAAAAAGTTGTTTTCCTCGAATCATAGATCGTCACATGTTTAATGAGATGGAAATACCGACATCTAAATAAATGTCAAGTTGTAAAAGTAATTCAAATTCAGATCCTGTGTTTTCCCGATAGAATAAGTAATAAAACTTTAACAGAATATATATTGCTAATTCGAGCAGACCTCATTTCTTGAACCCTTGTCATAAATTGATACATTGGCGTGAGTTCTGCCGTGAACCACTTGCTTTACAAAATGAATTTTCTGTGTTGGTAAAAGAAAAAGTATAGAGAATAAAAAAAAATAAAAACAAGTACAGAGCAAAATAACCTGTGCCAAAAATCTGTGTTATGTCTGACGTATTTTTTAATAAACCAATAGAAGTTCCAAACCACCGAAATCTACAAACGCGCATTCGGCCCCAGAATTGATAACATCATCTCTGCGTCACGTGCCGGATCGATCAACAATGCCCATCGCCAAAAATGTAACATATCAAACAAATTATCCCGGAGACCTTAGTTGTAATACAAAATTTTGGCAGGTTTTTCTGTATTCAGAATCCTCGGTGTACCAATATTATATTGTGATTGCCTTTCGAAATCAACGTCAGGCAACACCCCATTTGTATCTGATAGTTCTTAATAATTTCAACATGCATCGACCGAAAAGCCTTCTGTTACAAATATTCAAGGCTCAACCATCCAATTTTGAGCCTCCATATTCCCATATACATCTGTTATATCAGGCGCGATTATTATCTGTCTCTAGAAGAATACGCTCATTTGAACTTCCTATAACTCGTCTACGAAATGATAGAATAAAGAACAGGGAAAGAACAAACAGAATTTCGCCTATATTGGCCAGATCTATTACAACAAGAGTCGAGAAATCTCCAAAGAAATCTCCTCCCCCGCCACCTGCTTTTAAGAATGAACTTATGGGTAATTTACCTGAATTTAATGCACTTGAAGAGGTGCTACAGGATATTGATAAAGACGTGCCGAATAACGCTAAGGAATACAAAATTGCAGGCCGAAATACTTCTGATAATACTAAAAAGACTTCTCAAAATAAGCCTGTCATAAAAATTGAAAATGGTGACAATTCGGGTTTGCCCACTATACGAAAAGAGGAAAAGACTCCGGTTCCAAAACAAGAATCTAATATAGTACAAGCGTCGAAGTCTTATCCTTTCCAACCACGTGAAATTAAATTGAGGTACCAAAATATTAAGCACTATTCTAGAAGAATGGCCACCCTTTTATATTTAGAAGAAATGCTGACCTTGGAAAAAGGCCAGAGCTTGCAATTCACAACTGAAGATTTTACATATAGACGATACACCGATCCCGCAATGATGCCGAAAGGCCTTATTATTGATCTCAAAATCACCCCTGTTCTCAAAACTAGATTCTTCAAATTGGCCGAGATGGCAAAGGAAGATCAAACCCTGGATTCTCAAGATCCTGGTCTAGGTGGACAAGGAGTTTTTGTCACGCTAAATGGTAACAAATTATGGGCCGGGTACGTGACCCTGCTTCCAAAAAATGAACGTTTGAAACAGAAGGGTAAAGGTAGAAACACAAATACATTGACAGTGGCCATCAAATTTTATAAATGGGGGTTCGAACCTCTTCCTAAAAACTTGCATCAAAGGAACTTGAAAATCATGTTTGCCTCAACTCAAGTCAACCACATGTTGCGGGCCATTTCAAGAGTGCCGATTTCAAGTTTTCCCATGTTAGTTTTGGGCCAGTCCGATATTGGGTACAATAGGTCAAAGCCACTGGTAAAACTTTCCGATGCCAAATTCAACGAGTCACAAAAAATTGCCGTTAGGTCAGTTTTGCAACGCCAAATCACAGTGATTCAGGGCCCGCCAGGAACCGGTAAAACAAGTACGATCCATGAGATGATATTGCAGCTTTTAGAGAAAGATCTTTATCCTATAGTGGTTGTTGCAGCTTCCAATGTGGCAGTTGACAATATTGCAGAGAAAATGGTGGAAACACATGGAGATTTGCTTTTGAGATTGACATCTCTTGGCAAAGAAGCAGAATACATGGGAGATCACCGTTTGGCGTCGATTTGTTTGCACAATAAGTTTTACAATGCAAGTTCGCCCGAATTACAAAGATTGATTCAAAGACTAAGGAGCGAACCGCAAAGTCTTACGCCCCAGAATTTCAAATCCATTCAAAACTCGAAAAAAAAGTTTTTAGTACAACAATTGTCTACACAAAAAGTCATATTCACCACTAACACAGCAGCTGCAGGTTTGATGGTGGGAAAATCCCGCAAATTCCCGGTGATTATCATGGATGAGGCTACTCAATCATCAGAACCTGCGTCACTCATCCCACTCACATTGCCTGGGGTCAAGAAAATTGTTCTTGTCGGAGATCAAAAACAACTCAGTTGCACCACAAATGTGAAGGGCCTTTCATTATCGCTTTTTGAACGAGTGATTCGGAACGGCACGTTCAAATCCCACCAGTTGCTTGATACGCAATATCGTATGCATCCGGCAATCAGCAACTTTTCTCGCAAATATATTTATAGTAGCCAACTTCGAGATGGTGTCACTGCTCAAGAACGCCGTTTGTCTGGACTTCCTGATAACCCGGTGCTTTTCTGGGATACAGGTGGCAGAGCTCCTGAGAAAACTATTTATCTAAGCCGAGGAGATGTTGAAGAGATTCACCGCACAAAATCCAACCCTAAAGAGGCACGGATGGTGGAGCGAATCTTGCAACATTTAATCGAGAAAAAGGGAATCAAAAGATCCAGTATTGGTGTGATCACGCCGTACCGGGGCCAACGGAACGAAATATGTTCTGTGTTGATGCAAAATAAGATCATCAATCCCAGTAATGAGGATGTACGCGTAGAAATTGATGAAGACGAGTTTTCCAGTGTTTCAGAGAGATCTACTGTACAATATGTTTCCGGAATCATGCTTGCCTCAATTGACGCATTTCAAGGCCGGGAAAAAGATTTCATTATCATGTCTTGTGTGCGGTCAAATGCAGAAAAGGAAATTGGGTTTTTGACCGATAAGCGACGATTGAATGTGGCGTTAACGCGAGCAAAATACGGTTTGATTCTTGTGGGCGACTTGAAATGTTTGAGCCATAGTTCGAAGATATGGAAGTCGTACGAAAAGTTTTTGGAGGAGGCCGGGTCGGTACACCGGGGCCAATACATCAAGTACGGTTGAGCTATTAGCTTGTACAATATTAGGATTCAGTGATATCCATGTATATAAATCACTTTGTTTCTTTTATTTTTTTTCTTTTTTTTTTTCTTACTTGTCATAAATATATAAAGCTGTGTTATGTCTGCCGATATCCATTTCTATAAACATGATTTGACCTTCTGTCTAGTTGGATCTCTTGGTGCCAAGCCAGTTGATGAAATCGAAGAACAAATTGGCCTGGATTCTATTTTTAGGTTGTGTTGCCCATGAAGTGAGAGTGGCGCAGTAAATTTGGATGATTTCAGGCAACACCAGTGGGTCAATAGAAATCAAGCATTTCGATGCAATAATACAAGATTGGGCACAAGCAGCACCATGGGCCTGACTGGACGAGAAGGAACCTGCTTGGAACTGGAGCCATTTGATCAACTCCAAGAGCAGTTTCTTGAATTCGGTACCCTCTTCTTCCGATTCGTAAACCTTGGCGACCTGGTCCTCAGAACACTTGAATTTACTGATCCGGGTCTTGAGGAGCTTGTGGGCCTTAATGCCCAAGTTCTTGTCCTTTGTGGAGTTCATCAAAGTGACAATTGGACGGATAAAGCTGATGTTGTAGACTGAGTTTTGCTGCACCTTGCTGAACGAGTCCATCAAATCCAACACCCTGTTTTTGAACAAAAGCATTTGTTCACGAGCCAACACTTGCTCGTTGTTTTTCTTGCTGGTGCTATTTTCTGTAAGTGCATTGCGTCTTTCCTTGAAAATCTTGGCAAGCTCGTCATCAATGGCCATCATTTGTTCGTCGTCCATAGATTCCGATTCGTATTGATCATCGTCTTCCGAATCGATATCGTCAAACTTCACTTCGCCATCGTAGTCACCCTTGATTCCCAAAGCATTGGCCAATTTGATCGTTGTTTCCTGCTCAACTTCTTCATTCAGTTTAGCGCGAGAAGAAGATGCCTCTTCCTCACTGTCACTATCGCTATCGCTATCACTGTCATCACTGCTGCTGTTGTTGCTCTCAGAATTGTCTTCGCCGCTTTCTTCGCCACTTTCACCCACATATTCTGCCTCACCTTCAAACAATTTCTTCTGGCCTTCTTCGTTTTCTCTGGATGCCAAAACATCAAATAACAACTGGAAACATTTTTCGTTGATGTTGAGTTTGCCGTCAGCATTTTCAGTACACATGAAAGATTCCCACACAATGCTGGAAAGTTTCTTTAACAAGGTGGATTTACGCGAGACAAACGAAAGAATGATTTCCGTCAACACCACGGCAGTATCAATCTCGTCATCAACATTTCCAAAAATATCAACGTAACTTGCCTTCAAATCCTCGAGCACACTAATTGTTTCTGTCTCACCCAAATACAATTGAAGCAAGTTCATGGAAAAGAGAAGCTCGAAACAGTACTGGTCGTTCTTCGCCGCTGGGTTTTGTTTCATGGCCTGTTTGAT
This sequence comes from Metschnikowia koreensis, assembly GCA_030569435.1. Classification (NCBI taxonomy): domain Eukaryota; kingdom Fungi; phylum Ascomycota; class Pichiomycetes; order Serinales; family Metschnikowiaceae; genus Metschnikowia; species Metschnikowia koreensis. Next base: position 125,344 of record JAJMKX010000263.1, on the reverse strand, counting down.
CGTGTCCAACATCTGGAAACACTCGTTTTTGATCGCATCAAGATCGTCCGAAAGCTGCAACACTAATTCAAACTCACTGCGCTTCTCAAACTTCTCGATCTGCTTGACACAGTATAAAGACCACGAGTGGTCCTTGCGTTTGTGGGAAATAAACTCGGAAAGAAACGAGTTAAGACGGTCTTGAACCAACTTCAACACTTGGGGTGACACAGTGGTAGACTCCGAGTTTTTGGAGGTAGTTGTGAAAAACGCGTGCTGGAGCAAGAATTTAAACACGTCTTCCATCAGCGAAGTGGTTTTCGCAGAGTACCGCTTTGTGCTGCGGAACAAAACGAGAAGTTTGTCCAAAATCCATTTGAGCACGGCGTCATTCGACTTTTTCTGAGAAGGCTCATCGGTTTTAGGCGTTTCGATTTCTTTTTGAGTTTTCAATGCAGTTTCAAACATCGATATAAGCGAGGTCGAAATCTCGTGCACTACTGTTTCAACAGCCACGTTTGAAACCGAATCGGGGTTCTCAAGATACCCCAAAACACCAATAAGCGCATCGGTCAATTTCAGTTTGGTGAGCTGATCAAACTTCCAGCTGCCACCTTTCGTCTCATCCACTACTGCCAAAAGACAAGGCACAACTTTGGTCAAGTCAGCGTGTGCAGTCTCGATAATCGTATTGATGGTTTTGGTCAGGATCTTGTTGAGAAGTCTATTCGCCTGTGCCAGGTGATTAATAAGACACCGCATCAAGTTTGGAGTGAAAAGATAACCCACCATGTCGGCAGGAAGCACGGGCAAAAACTTGATGAAGATCTCAAAGCCCCAGAACTTGCGTTCAGCAGACAGCTTTTCGGCAAACATCGTGTCATCCACCGCCACTTTCCAGAACTCCTTGAATGGAATCAATTCCACTGCCAGTTCGTCAAGTTTGGCCCGTTTCTTGCTGCTGCTGCTGCCATTTCCAGAAGCAGAGCTCTTTTTCCGTTTTTTGGACGATTTGTCTGAGGACGAAACTGCTGCCTCATCAGAAATTTCGTCCTCGGATCCGCATCTTTCGGGCCCCACATAGTGTTGCACCAAAAGGTCCCAAACAAAGGGGATTCTCGGGGACCACGTGCCCTTTTGCTTCGTGGCCTTGGGGCCCTTTCCTGCAGCGGGAGAATCGTCGGCCCCGTCTGTTTCAGTGTCATCAACAACATCCACGTCTTTGAGCACTTTGGCCAAAGTAGGCAAATTGCCTCTGGCCATTGGATCGTCGTGTTTCCAGTGTTTTGACGCCGATACTGCCGCACACAAACGTGAACGTGACTCTACTGGAATTGTCATGACTACAGCAAGCCCCTCGGTCGTGAAAAACAAGCCTTCGTCACTAATAGTTTGTAAAAATGAAACGGTGGTTTCGTCCTCAACAAACAGAGAACTTAAGTACGCGGCGAAAAATTGGCACATGGTGAACATGGCCGTCTCCCGCAACCAGGACTTGGCGCTCGAGAGCTCCACGAGAGTTTTCACAAAGTTCCGCAAAGTTTCAGCCGACGAATACTCGTGCTCGAAAAGAAGCTGCGAATTGACCAATGCCTGGAGGCCGAAAAGACGCCCGAAAAGCGTCAGGCGCACTTCTTTGCCCTTCATTGAACTTGTCACGGGACTCGCTTCCACGACTTTTTCCAAAAACGCCGAAATCGTCAAATCGTAATCATTTTTCGTCACAAGTTCACGTACTAATTCCGTCAACGCCATGGAAAAGCCAAACCGCGCAGCCTGTTTCGACGTGGTCAAACCTTTAATGAGTCGGTTTAAAGCATAGTCCCATTCCTCGGATTTATCGGTTTTCGCAAGTTCAGAAAGCAATTTTGTTGCTGCTTCAAGACGTTCTTGCGGCACTTCTGATGCAAGCTTATAGTAATGATCTCTCAGCACCAGCATCGTCAGTCACACACTAGAAATTATAAAACTATGACGAAGAAGGCGAAAAAAAAATCGAAAGCAACGATTGGATGAAAACCAGAAAAAACAATCGCAATACTGAATTTCGTTTCAGAATCTGTTTATACTATCGGTCGGTACAACCGAGATGGTGGACATCAACTCGCCAGTCGATGCGCTTGTCTACAGGCAAAAATGCGGTTTTTTGCGATGCGTGCGCATTTGTTTGTTGCGCCTGCACGGGGTGGGGGTGGGCTGCAATATGCAACAATGTTGAATTAATGCGCGTATTAACGTTATTTGCCTCGACATTTGTAGTTATGGCCGGGCGTGTTTCCCAATAAAACATAAAAAGTAAGTAAGAGAATGGATGAAAGATGGAAAAAAGGAGCAGGCGTCTTAAGCTAAGAGTAAACGCCTGCGCATAATTTGCTTGCACAATGCGGGGGTGCAAGAGAAATCATGTGTTGAAATGAAATCTATGAGGTTTTTTACATGCATCCTTAAGCAGCGTAGGTCTGCTTAGGGAAAGGGAAGGTGGGGCCGACTTCCTGGATCGACACCGACGCAGCCCATTGGCCCACGCTCACGGCCTCGGCAAGTGGCTTACCTTCAACCAAAGCAGCAACAAAACCGGCGGCAAAGGCATCTCCGGCACCGTTGGTGTCAACCACCTGATCCTGAGGCAACTCACGCACGGCGTACTCGTTGACAGCGAAAGTGTCGTTTTGAGCGTCGTAGGTAACGGTCACGGTAGGCTCGGTACCTTGAGTGAAAACAACGGTTCTTGGCTTTTGAGCATTCACCTTAGGCAATTTGGCCACGTGCTTGGCAATTTCGGTGACGTCGGTGGTGTCCAAGCCGTGAGACTCAGCGAAGGCAGCGGCCTCGGACTCGTTGGCGACAATGTAGTCACAGTAAGGGATCGAAGCGTCCAAAGCGTCCTTGAAAAATTGCGCAATGAATGGCGCAGAGAAGTTGAGCAAGAAAGTCTTGTTGTTCTCGGCGGCGTGCTTACCCAAAAGCTGGATGGCCTCGGGGGAAACGGTCAAGTGGAAACCACCAATGTAGTAGAATTGGCCGTTCTCAACAAACTTCCAGTTCTCTGGCTTTTGCAAGTGGGAGGGGGTGAATTCGTTGGCAGCGGCCAAGTCGGTGACCAAAGATCTGTGCTTGCCGGTGATCAAGGCAGCACACTTACCGGTGGCGGTGTTTTCCTGGACCTGGTAGAGCGTCTTAAGGCCATATTGGGCGTTGGCCTCGTTCAATTTCTCGGCATACACGTCGTTTCCAACAGAGCCAAAGTAAACAACGCTGTCGGCGGGTAAAATGTACTGGGCACCCCTGGCGGTGTTTTGTGCAGCACCACCGGCCACCAACTTCAAGCCCTGTTTTTGCAACACCTCGTCGTAAATAGGCTTGTGTTTTTCCTCAATCAAAATGGCGTCGTCCGCCTTAAGGTCGTACTTGGCAAGGTACTCGGCGTCCACATCCACTTGCAAATCAAGCAATGGGTTTCCTAAACAGACTAATGGGTACGACATGGCAAAATTGGGGGTTTTTTATTTTTAAAAAAAAAGGATGGTTGTTAGGAGAAAAGGGGTTTAGCCGCTGGAAAGAAAAAAAAAAAAAAAAAAGAGGTGGTTCCTCCACGCGCGACCGATTTCGCACGGAAACGTGATTTTGGGCAAGTGTATTTGCAAGATTACTAGAATGGGGAGTTAGGGAAAGATAATTCATTAAGCGGAATTTTCATCATTGTTTCTTAAATCTTTTATTAGAATGTCTGATTCTCATTCCCCCCCCCCTTCCATTTCAAGCCTTTTGGTATTTCGTTTGAATGATTTTCTAATCTGCGTATTGAGACCGGCCTCAAGGCGTACGACGACGCACGTGCTAATTCTGATTCTGGGAGAATTGAAAATCTATGGGCCTGTGTATATTTTGCAAATCTGACCATGAGAAGAAATAATTACTCCTACTTTTTGTTGTCATAATCTTTTTATCTGGAGAGTTTCTCAGAAATAAAAATGATTTTCTTGTAAGTAATTAATATTTTGCAAAGTTTTTCTCTGTGCTCCAATTCTTCAATTTTGCTTTAATAATCATAAAATTTGAGAAACGCAATTTAATTCTGAAGAAAATCGAATCATGTGTTCCTATTGAAGATAATTTCTACATTTATTTCCTTTATTTCTTTCTTTCCTCTATCGAATAATAAAGCTCATTCAACACAATTCGACAATTTTTTTCCCATAACTACCATCGAAACTCTTGATCCGTTAGCTTAACGGTTCTTTTGAGAAACTTTCTTTTCAACTTAATCCCAAAATTCAGTGGGATCCCCACCTCCCCAAGTGAATACACTGTGTGAAAAAGGTTTGTCTAAGGAATTGAAGATATCCAAACGTAATTTCACCTTGGGATGTATGGATTCTTCACCAGGATTAGCAGGTTCTTTTCTCTCGGGAAGGATTTCAATATTTTGCTTCATTCTTGCCTTGTTTGCACTTTTGGTCAACACCACAAATCCCTGGATATACGACCATTTCAAGAGAATTTCTGCCGGCAGCATGCTACATCTTTGCTTCAAATCCATCAATTCCTCTTCACATTCTTTTCTTCCACGTACTAAAGGTGATTCAGCCACAACTGCAATTTCGGTTTTTGACGAGTATTTCCGCAATCCCCAACGAGGAAGCCATGGATGAACTTCCACTTGATTAATTGCAGGCACTACTACTTCAGGACCTATTTCCAAAATCTCCTCTATGTGCCGGGCCGCATAATTGGAAACACCAATAGTCCGATCTCAAGCACCTCATTCGCAGGGTTTTTGTACATTTCAAATAAAGCTTTCCAGGCCCCCAATCTTTTAGATTTCGACGTAATGGGCGAGTGTACTAAGATCAAATCGGCGTATCCTATATACTCCTTTAGTTCACCGGCAATATTAGCTACGGCTTCCTTTGTTTCTTCATAACCCTGATCCTCGTTGCGTATTTTGGTGGTAAACCAAATATCCTCTCTTGAAACAGTATTTGCGTGATCATGCAAATACCGAGCAATCCCATGAGGTACCTCTTTCTGGGTTTTGTACGCAGTGGCGCTATCAATATGGCGATAGCCTTGAACTAGCGCTTCATAGACTAAATCCGAAGTTTCTGCTTTTGGCAAGAGATATGTGCCATAACCAGCCACTAGTATTTGTTGCCCACTATTGAGTAAATACCTAGTGGATCTCGAAATAAAGTTCAGATTTCCAAATTCAAAGCCCGCCATGGTATGTAGGAGGGAAGAAAGTTATAATGATGGGCAGAAAATTGAATTTAGAAAAGACTCCTCAATCGGATTGTGGGGAATCTGTTTGGGGTAACTGCTGTGTGCTTATCTACCGCACCGAAGTTTAAGTGTTGAGGCATACACATAAAATAACAGACTGTGTTTTCACAGCCATTTTCTCTAAGCGGTTTGAAGTGCCTTTTTAGTTAAAGTGTGTTTATCGAATCACTTGTTTTTTCCTTCGCAACTATATTGCTGAAAATAATTTAAAAGTTATCAGGGATTTTCTTGCCACGCAAAGGTTTATCATTAAACAGTAATTAAATAAAGGAAGTATGATCACACTCACATTTGCTAATGTGTTTTGAATATTTGAAGAGTGATTAAGCGTTTTGGAACTCAAAGATACATGTCATTATTTAAACATCTAGCTGCGTTTTAAGTAGCTGCAAGTGGAACTTTTCTGTTGAAAAGTTTAAGTATACAAGAGAAGTTTGTAAAACCAATAATTTGAAAATTGAACATCACACATTCAAAGCAGATTCTGTGTCAACGCGGCCATGTAGAGTAGAATCGGCCGTCAATTATGGAAATTCCCACTGCGAATTCCGACCCCGCGACATTTCACATGTGTTGGGTCGGCCAGAAAAAACAACAAAAAAAAACAGACCGAGTTCCGCGACCCTCGGATTCCGGGGATCCACGCACGCCTATGCTACGCGCATCCACTAAACCTCACATTAAAACACCAACACACTTATACCTCGTGAAAATTACCCAATCTTTCATATAAAGAAATACATACGGGACACTTTTTGTTGTTGTTGAGGTTCACGTGGTCCTACTCTTCTTCTTTTGTTTATAGAAGAGACACTCGCGCCATATTTACAGACGTTTTGAGCGTGATTCGGCATTTATAGATATTTCCGGGCCTTTTCGCTATCGCTTTCCTTTCTGTCTTCAACCAGGAACTTTGACAAACTATTCATTTTATTGAGATTTTCATATCTCATTTTATTTTTATTTCCTTTCCGTGAATTTGCTTGTATCACCTACTTTCCTTCATTATGATTCCGGTGTTTACAGAAGACCCCTTGGCATGGGCCAGACCATTTCCAGCCATTCCACAATCGCATGTGGCCGCACACTGGCATGAAATTGTATTTGCAACAGTGTTTTATTTTGCCCTTCAGGCGGTTTCACCCGTTATCAGCAAACGGCTCTTTGGGAAGTCTTATACTGGTCTTAATACAAAAACCAAGCTCAATTTCGATATCCACGTGGTGTCCATGTTTCAGTGCATTGTGTCAATCCTAATTCTTGTGCCCGCGTGGAACCATCCTCACTTCCAGAATAGGAAGGTCGATCCGTACAACTCGGTGTTTGGCTATAACCCATACCTGGGCTTTGTAAGCGCCGTAACTATTGGCTACTTTATTTGGGATTTGTTTGTGTGTATTCGTTACATCAGTCTTTTTGGACCCGGCTTTTTGGTGCATGCGTTTGCGGCATTATTTGTATTTTCGTGCACGCTTCGCCCATATGCCATGCCCTGGGTACCTGCGTTTTTGCTTTTTGAATTGAGCACGCCGTTTGTTAATATCAATTGGTTTGCATCTAGATTACCAGCAGGAACAATCAGCGATACTGTGATTGCCATTAATGGAATCTTGCTAATTGTTGTGTTTTTCTTGGTAAGAATCGTGTGGGGGTTCTATGCTGTATCCATTGTGGCCTATGATATGTATGCTGTGTTGGAGCACGACTGGAAGTTTTTCCCGGCCTCGATCTTATTTTTGAACGTCGCGCTTGACTTCTTGAACTTGTACTGGTTCCTGAAAATGCTTGCCATTGCTAATAAGAAGATTCGTGGTGGTGCAAAGACACAAAAAGTAGCTGCAGAGGCCGCTAAAATTGAGTAGGCTTTAGTACGCTTATTCTTGATGTTAGACATCTGCGGTGTCTAATTTAATGGACTCATATTGGATGGTTATTACTGAATGTTACAATCGTTATCACATATAATTTAGGAGATTCTGCCGCATAGGTGGTATTCTAAATATAATAACGAATAAATATATGATTTAAGTATGAGTTTTCGTAATGGCTTCTTCAATGTTATTGCACCCATTTCTTCGGGTTCCGACCGGCCAAAAATGGGTTAATTATGATACAGTAAACAAAAGATAAGTTCTATCAAAATACTTCTTGCAAAGTTGGTTAAATATTTCCCGTCTCATTTTTAAATACCTACAAGAATAAGGCCCAGGCTAGCCTCACTATCATGAACCTGTGTAGAGCTTAATACTAACACGGCTGACAACTGCGCACTTCCCTGAAATCGATTCACATAAAAAAAGCCAAAATATTTAAAAAAATTCTCTATACTTACATATTATCGAACAGTCTAAATGATTGAAAAATAAAAATAAGAATAATATGTTGATGAACTCACTAAGATCAGCAATACCCGAGCCATTGAATTTATGAGGTAGTGCGCGAACCATAATGATTCGCAGTACTTGCCCTGAAATCCGATTCACACCCATTTTCCCAAATTAACCCAAACCTCTTTTATTCTTGTTTTATCCTTTTCTTACTAAGCACACCCCCAAACACACGTCAAAACTCAATTTATTCTCATACTTTTGTTTCTTGAGAATAAAACTTTATTTATTTTTTCATTCTTGGCTTTTCATTTATTTCCCGCCAATTTTTCTCCTTTTGCCTTGCAATATTTCGTCCTACCCGCCCGTGATCCGTGTTTCCTCAATAGGACACGACCAAAACCACCACCCACCGCACTTCTCAGCTATCTCGCGACCCTCAAAATAAAATAAACCCGCACTGCCATTTCTAAACCAAGGAACCCACACGGAAAGCAAAAGAAAAAGTAAAAAAAAACAAAACCAGATTAAATTTACGGTTTATTTATTACGAGCTTTTTCCCCATTTTCAAGTTTCTTTACCTCACTTCTTGTCTCATTTGGCAAAAGATAACCCCTTACGTACGCCCAAAGCAATCCACATAGCCCGCCACCCCCTATTTTTCTCTCTTCTTCCTGCCCACAATGAATAACGAATACGACTACTTGTTCAAATTATTGTTGATTGGTGATTCCGGTGTTGGTAAATCCTGTTTGTTGTTGCGTTTCGCCGACAACACCTACACACAAGATTACATCTCAACCATTGGAGTTGATTTCAAGATTAGAACCATTGAGCTTGATGGCAAGACGATCAAGTTGCAGATCTGGGATACCGCTGGCCAGGAGCGTTTTAGAACAATCACATCGTCGTACTACCGTGGTGCTCACGGTATTATTATTGTGTACGATGTGACTGACCAGGAGTCATTCAACAACGTGAAGCAATGGTTGCAAGAAATCGACCGTTACGCCACCGGCGGTGTGATGAAATTGCTCGTAGGAAACAAGGCCGATTTGTCCGATAAGAAGGTGGTCGAGTACACCGCCGCTAAAGAATTTGCCGAGGCTTTGGATATCCCCTTTTTGGAAACGTCGGCGCTCTCGTCGTCTAACGTTGAACAAGCTTTCTACACCATGGCGAGACAGATCAAGGCACAGATGACGAACAACGCGGGCGCCGCATCGTCTTCCGGAAACAACAAGTCCAACATTAACTTGAAGGGGCAGTCATTAACTAACAACCTGAACAGCTCTTGTTGTTAAAGAGGTGTCATGGCAAACTTCTATGCTCTACGGAAACTGATGACTGAGAAAGTGTACTATTTCTTACTGTCGCTGAAATTGTGCAACACGTACCCGGGATCGTGACGTGCTGCGATGGCTTTAATTGAGACGACGAAGTGCTACTCTGGGTAGAGAGATGAACACACGTTGGCTTCCCTGGTATGAATACTGTCTAATCCAATTTACATACATTATCTTGCTTACTCACTTATTAAATTGGGTCAGTCCGATGTAGTTTAACGGATCACGTAAACAAAGTACTCAACAAACACATTGCCTTCTTCCACCAAGAAATGGCCCTTGCCAATAAGGTTATCCTTTTGAAGCCACTCGTATTTGGAAGGGGTGGCTCCGGTGAAGGTCACTCTAGGACTACAGGAAAGATAACTTTCCTCAAAAGAGTGAGAAGTGGCTTTTCCGCCGAGTACAGCATCAAGACCTGGCAGAGCCTGGAAAACACCGTAGTAATCCACATGCACATCGTTGCCATCAACGGTTTTACCGTGAATATGCGCATCCAATTCACTATATCCCTTATCGGTGTAGTTAGTGATATTATCGTAGCCACCGATATCGGCCACATCAAACTCCAAACCAAGATCGTTTTTGATCGTGGTGATTTGGCCAGCACCAACAATGGCCATATTGGAAACGGCCTGTTGAGAAATGTTCGTAAACAAAGTTGTTGGGGGGCCCAGAAGCTGGAACTTCATGGAAAAAACAGGCACAAGTTTAGGGGTGGTAGGAATGGCAGCAGACATGGTGAGGTAATTTTTTTTTTTGATTGATGGGATAAATGAAAGAGAACAACAAGAAAAAGAAAGAGCAAGGAAATCTGGATATGTCCACTTTTATAGACTTGGGTATGTTAGTACTTATCCAAGGCTCGGACAAGACCTGCAGAATACATCTCGTTGCCGATACTGCAGCGATACCGATATCGGTATCGATAATCTTTTTTTTTTTTTTTTATTTTTCGGAAAGGAAAATGTTGTTTTTACAATTCTTGACTTTTAGGTGAGAAGAATGAATTTTCATACTCCACTGTATCGTATAAGATATAGATTTTCTCTCCACGGGAGCTAGATCTCGTAGGTGCTTATAATTACATTTCTCAGTCGCTTATAAATCATTCGCGCAGTCAAGCGCACTTTATGCGTTTACGCATGCACTGTTTCCGGGGATCCCGGGATCTGTGCTTTGCAAATACCAAGCCTTGCCCTCTTCTGCTTGCTGTTCACGAATGATTAAGCCTATGTTCTCTTTATTTTACATGTATATTTTAAGTGATTTGTGATATTGACAGCCAGCGTTTCCAAGTTTTTGGCCTCAGCACTTATAGATCCCAATGAGACCAACCAACCTTGATGATCAATCTACCGAGCGGGCTTTTAAAACAAGTTCTGGAAATCGGGGTCTGATTCTGCTAGGAATTTTTTTCTCTCCTTTTCTTTTTATGTATTCTTCCCTGAAAAGAATCTTGGTATTTCCGTAGTTTCTGTTTGCTCTTTTTAAAAAAATGATTTTGAAAAGTTCCCCTAATTTCCTCGCTCCACATCGTATTATCAATTTTGAGATAAATCATGTAACTAAAGATGATAGCGGTTAAATAATTCTTCCGCAGTTTCATAAACAACGTGGCCTAGGTGGTTCATTCGAATTCACAGTTCTCTACTTTGAGTGAAGCTCAATTCCAATGGTTTCAAAAATAAAGGGAATATGTGTATATTAGAGATCACTGTATTTCTTGAAGCATTTAATATTATATCTTGAAAAATCACCTATCAAATCGTTGCTTGAACCGGTTTCAAGATGCCAACGCCAGTGTGCTAAGTCAAAAATAAGTAACAGGCTGGACCCTTCTTCTGTACAGGTATTGCTATACTAGACCCTTCCAAGATAAACTAGAAATTCCGTATAAAGTCTTTCCCTTTATGGGGGCGGGGCTTGGGGATGAGGTGGGATAAGCAGACTGAGGTAGATTGAAAACGCTAGTCCACATATAACAGAAATTATGAGGCACAATTTCACCCAGCTATACCTGGTATCTAATAAACTGCCACGGTAAGAGGAACCTTCCTGAAAATACTGTGGGTACAGGGACACATAATGATTTGAGGGCTCGGATCCATCTGTATTCTGAGAATAGCGGTGACTTGTGGATTCCATGGCGTCAACTGTACGCGTATGTGGGAAAAGATTGGGGGAGACAAAGGTATAGAAAAATTAGGGGGTAATTCTCACCATTTCGATTAAAAAGATATGATACGAATGATTGAAGTAATCCCTTCCTAAAATAGTGGGGAAACCAAATAGGGTAGTTTTAGTGAATAATTTATGTTCTCAAGGTCATCTAGAATAATTGTGAGATTACTAAAGGGGTATTTGAGTAAATATTCACTAGAGTTGTAATTTTTGCATGAAAGATCCGTAAAGGAATTCTTGCTCTTTGATCTAAAGAAATGTTCGCCTCAAATTATTGGCCAAGTTTTGATCTGGGAATACGAAGACAAGAAATTGAAATGTAATAAGAATCGAAAGAATCGTAGTCTCTGGTAACATAGCACGTAAAGTTATTATTTTCTGATGGAGAATTACCACCAATCAGGAAGATGGGTCAGCAAAAAACAGCTTTTTGATTTAATAACACCGAGACCATGAAGTTTCACACAATATCTATTCAATCAGTATGAAAAGGACTTTTGATAAAGTGTCCACAATGAGTTGAACCATCAGGCGAATTCGAAAACATCCTTTACAAGTTCAAGCTTCCATGGAAAGTATTCTAAATTTTAAAGAAGAAGAGAAAACGTTATATAATTATTCTCTCTGAAAAACTTGTTCCTAAACTCTTTAACAAAAAATAACACTAAACAAAGTCTCATAGTGATCCCAGGGACCGCGACATAGCATCATACATACCAACTTATATAATTTTAGTATTTCAAAGATTAGTGAAGGAGAGAAAGCGAAAGGATAACAAAGAGAAAGCTTGTCAAAAACTTATTTTTATAATAAGCACTTGTTACTATCACTTCTTGGCCTAAAAAGCCTTTCTAGACCTCGATATCTACACGCACCCGTACACCCCACAATAAACACAGTTCCTAACTTCCTGCCACCTGGAATAAGTGGCGACTCGCGAGTGAGATCCACACCCGCACCTCCGAGTTCACTGCGCTCGCACGCTAACAAGTGCAGTTGGCGGCAACCCGATTTAACCTTTCTTTGGTATTTGACTATTCATTGATAGAAAAAAAAAGCAAAGACAAGAATAAAAAAGTGGCAGCCAATTCATTGGAAACTTCTTCCCTGATACTCAATATTTTCACTACTACACCGCCTGACGCTTTTGTACAGCCACCAGAAAAAGCTCCACAGAAAAAAACATACTTATAAAACACTTGCGCCATGTCTCAACTGAAAGATGTGGAAATGAAAGATGTTGGCGTCGAAGCTAAAAATGACGCCGCAAAAGCCACTGAAACTCCGGAAATCCTCACTTTGGCCCAGGAAATCGAACTTGGATTTGGCTCCTTGCAAAAAGCCGCGGCCAATTTCGACAACAGGTACGTCTCGAAAGTTTTCCGTGATTTGGGGGCCTTGAGACGTAAAATAGCCGCCGATCCTCAAAGCTTGGCGTCGGTTATTTTGAAAATTTTCCCTGATTCTCATACTGGTAAGCACGTTTTGTTGCAACAACTCCCTGCACCCGAAGCTGAAGTTGCCGCTGTGGATGATGCATTAAAGGAACCGGTTTTGCCCGAAGTCACTGCCTACGTTTATTTGCTCGTTCAAATTTACCTTTTGGACACAAAGAACTTGCTGCAATTGACTCAATTCAACAACAACGTTGTGGCCTTTTTGCAGGCCCACGACCGCCGCACCCTCGACTTTCTCCAGGCGAAAATGTGGTTCTATGTTGCACGTGCCGCCGAGTTGAGTGACGATTTATTATCGCTCCGTCCAGCACTCACGCGTGCTTTAAGAAGCGCCACTTTGCGCCGTGATGATGAAACCACAGCGTCAGTGGTCACATTATTGTTGCGCAACTACTTGCTTAGCCATGATATTTCACAAGCAGCAAACTTGTGTGAAAAGATCACCTTCCCTGCTAATGCTGGTAATGCTTTGACTGCCCGTTACTACTACTACTTGTCGCGTATCCATGCGGTGCAATTGGACTACTCCACAGCTCACGAGTGTGTCATTGCCGCAATTCGTAAGGCGCCCCAGACTACATTGGCAAAGGGCTTCGTCCAGGAAGCCACCAAGTTAAACATTCTCATTGAGTTATTGATGGGTGACATTCCCGAATTGAGTGTTTTCAAAGCAGCTCTGGGCTACTTGGAGCCATATTTCCTTATCACTAAAGCTGTTCGTCTTGGTGACTTGAAGTATTTTGACGAAATATTGAACAAGTATGAGGATGTGTTCGCGAAGGATAACAACTATACCTTAGTGACAAGATTGCACCAGAACGTCATCAAGACGGGTATCCGTATCATTTCATTGTCTTACTCCAAGATCTCCTTGAAGGATATTTGCATCAAATTGCACCTCGACTCCGAGGAGGCCACCGAGTACATTGTTTCTAAAGCCATTCGTGATGGTGTTATTGAAGCTACAGTCGACCACCAGCACGGTTTCATGAAGCTGAAGGAGTTGTTGGACGTCTACTCAACCAAACAGCCGCAGGACGACTTTGACCAGAGAATCAGATTCTGTCTCTCGCTACACACTGATTCCGTGAAAGCCATGCGGTACCCCACTGATGACAACAAGAATGATGTAAACAGAAACCAATTGGACGGGTTGGAAGATGAGATGGGATTGTTACAGGCAATTGAAGATGGTGAACTAGATGACTTCATGGATTAGGCCACATCACACGAAAGAAACATTGTAACCTAAAATTCTTGAATGTCAGGTATGGAAAATAGCATATAAAGATGAAGCTTGGTCGCCGCACTCTGTTGTCGCAGGGCTTTTAACATTAGATCGTGAAGTTATTCGTCCGCCATATCACGAAATAGGGATATGATAATTCATACTTTATCCGGAGTGGATTATAAAAAAGTGAAATTTTTCATAAGGAATAGTCATTCTATAAAATATATACAAAAAATATCATTTTCGCTATTCGAAATTCCCAAGGAGAGGCCTCGCGTTTGAATCGGCGAGCACGCACGCGAAATTCAGACCGTACTTAACTTCAGTGCAGTCTGACCAGATCGTCACTTCTTACTACAATATCAAAAAAAAAAAGAAAAGATCCTTGAATAACAAAGCAAAAGACTGGACAATCCCAGCTTTCAATTGATTCAAAAAAAAAAATTACGTGGTCTGATATACAGAATTGAGAAAACCCGGGAAAAAAAAACCTAATACATTCGTAACAATTCACATTCCACTTCACAAAAGAAGTCATGTCTCAACAGACAGAAGATATATTTTTGCATGCGGAATCGGCACTTTTTGGCAGTTCTCAGGACCAATTTCTCCAGGATGAAGATAAGCTTAGTGTGGCCGAACTTATTCCCCAAATTCTCATGCAACGGAAATCGTTCCTTCATATTTCCGAGGATCAACTCAAGGCCGAAATCGAGAACCGGGACTCGGCCCTAAAAAATGATCTTGATGGGCCAAACTCTGTGTCTCCAGAAGGTAACACCGTGGCAACAAATGGAATGGATTTGGAAGTGGCAGAAGTGGCAGAAGCCGACGATGCAGAATCTGCGCTGACGGCTTTCCACCGCCAAAAATCCGAGCTTCTATCGTTTATTGGGCTGGCACTTAACGAAACGTCACTTTCGCTCGATTTTGTGTCGCTTCTTATGTCAGCAGAAAAGCCTGGCATCACCAAACTGACCATCTCCCCACACTTGGCCAAAGCCACGCCGTTGGGCTCGTTGAGTGCTGACAGAGTGCAGAAAAACGTTGATAATCAGGCCGAAACAGCGAAAACACGCAAAACCGCAGAAAATATCGGTTTGGGTTGGAAACACCAGTCGCTCGCGAATGTGCGGGGCCTTTTCCGCGACGCTGCCAGCCTGCTCCGGGCCCAGACCACGGTGGAATCGAAATACTGGCGTCATATTAGTCTGGTGATTGCTCATGAGGAAGTGGTCTATAAATTACGGGACCCAAAAACAGGTGGCCGAGCAATTGGTGTCCAGTATGGCTATGGCGACTCGGGACTGACGTATCACGACCGAGGGCTTGCTGTCTTACGGAAAAACGACGTTTCTGGAGATATCACATTCTGTCCATTAACTGGCAGTCCCAATTCTAGCAATTCGATTTCAGCAGCACCAAGACAGAAATATACCAGGGTCCGGATTTTGACCAAATCGGAAGATGAAGATTATATGGTGACGGGCCAGCTGGGCCGGCCAACACCAGTTCAGCAATCGGATTCGTTGGTAGGAGTGATGGCCGATATTGAGAGGGCCCGCTTTTTTCTTTTCGAGGACGATTTGTTCCATCATTTGCTACGTGAAGCCAAGAATTTGGCCAGCTACAGTGTCACGATAGTGGCCGATAAGATCATGGTAGACCTTGGGGATAAAATCGTCGAGGTGGAATCGGTGGTTTATGATGAAGATGAGGACGAATCGACATTTGCTCAAAATACGCTGGGAGAAATGGCCCGCCATAATCAGCCAGCACAAGATATTTTGACGTTTCTCAAACTTATGCTCTGTAGCTACTACCAGTATCGGTTACGATTAAAGCAAAAGATGCCTACGCTGCACACCAAATGGAAACAACAACACTCACATCCACTTTTGCTTCGCCCCTGGCTTGGCCATACCCGTCACATGCGCAATGTGCGCCACATGCATTCTCTTCTTGCCAAACTCGGCCACTCACTAGATACTCAGGGAGTGACCCACGAGATCTCGGAAAACTTATATGCCAATCTTACTTCAGAAGTGATCGACTCGCCTTTTGCCAAAGCCGTACATAAACCATGTTCCACATTTACAATGGTGCTTGCACGCGCCAACCTGCTGCTGCTGCTGCTGCACTTGAAAGTGGATGTTGAGGTCACTACCACTGATATTTTTGTGGATTTGGTCGTCCGCTTAACTGTGGCCAAGTATAATTGCCATACCGATCTTACGGAAAATCAGGGTGGTACTAATGTGCTCCTGCTTGAGTTTACAGATCTTGCAGATGTGGCCGAGAGCTTGGACTGGACTGTTTTGAACTTTCTAGATGAATCAGCCTAAAGGAAATTGTACTTTTTTTCTTCTTTTCTTTTGGGATTTATATACATCTATATTTAACTTAAGCCTAGCGATCATCAACAATTGGACGGACTTGGGCACTTTCCATATCACGCAACTCTTCGCCATGCTGCTCGAGGTACTCCTTAGCACGGTAGTATTTTTCGTCCCGCAAATTGTTGTAGACCAAGAAGTTCAACCAGATTTCCAAAAACGCGTAGCAAAACACCAAATTGTTGGCCACTAGCGCGTATTCGCTGATTAAGCAGAAGGATCCGAGGCCAAAGAAAAACATCAAGCGTGTAGGCACCAACGTCTCGAAATAAGCAATATTATCTGCCAACACTGGAATCAAATCACTGATTACCAGCAGAGCCATGAAAACGGCCAAAATTCCAAAAAGCGGGTTATTGTTGGTCACGTGCACTATGGGCAAGTTCATCGCCTGGCCCAACAATACAGTAATGTTGGCGCTGGTCACGGTCAGTGGGCTTTTAAGTAAAACAAATGCCAAATATGTAAGGCCTGCTAGACGCATGTAAAGCACGCTTTTGGCGGTGAGAAACTGCATTCTGATTTGTGATGGGGGTCTGTTGTTTTGTTTTTCTTTTGTTTTTTTTTTCAGAATTCTAGAGTTGACCAATATTTCTGCTACTCTTCTTTTTTTAAAGAATTTGAGTCCAGGGAAATTGGTGTAGAAATTTATCAATAGTCAAGGGAAATAGTTAATGTGGAAAGATTATTCCAGGGTTCTTCACATCGCGCGTTTTCTGTTGTAAGTAATGTTCGGCATTCACGCGTTCCGGCCCGGGCCAGGACGCGGAAGCTCAGGAATACAGAATTATATATATATATATATATATATATATAAATTCAAAAGGGATTCTTGGCAGAATTGATCAATATTTCTGTTTCTTTTTTTGAAGTTAATATTTTTTTGTTTTGTGTCTGAGATCCACTAAGGATTGCTTAAAATCTAGAATTAAGTAAAGATCAATTATTTTCAGAAAAAAGCACATAGATTTGTGAAACTTGATAATTGAATTATTAAACAGTCTTCCAACAAGATTTTTTACGAAAAGAAAGGTACTTCTAAAGTTTTTGAATGTTGATAATTGTGGAGATCATTTTTTTTTCTCATAATTTCTAGAAACTGTATCTGAATCTCTATCTTATTGTAAAAGAATGTTGAGTTTTGAAACTATCATCATCTTTGTCAATCCACAAAGCTTTTTCAAAAAGTAATCCGACATAAAACTTCTATCTCTGCAAACCCGTGTTCTTGAACTTTCGATTGAAAATCATTGGCTTGTAACGTGTACACTATCTGTAAAGTAGCCAACTTTGTCTCACCCCCGTCTTCAGAATATTCTTTGAAACATCGGACACAATTCCGATACAATGAAAGAGAATTCTTTTCATAATATTGCACACTGGCAAATAATATGTTTTTATCCCGCTGATTTTGAGTATGCTCTAGTAATTTTTCATATGTAGCGAATCTATAAAGCCTAAAACTCTCATAGTCTTAAATAACTCACCATCAATTCATGCATAGCAGCCTGATTTTGTTTTCAAGCGAATGAACTCAACCGAACTTCTTTTTCTTGAAACAAATTGTGGATAGCTTGCAACAACTCACGTTTGAGTTGTGCGCTTAATTGATACACAGAAAACCCTTTAGTTTTTCGGTACTCGTCTAGCAATTTCCCCATATCGTCTCGGGTTAGTGTTTCGTCTTTGTGAATCATTGCCAACCCCTCATCAATTACATTGATGATTTTTTTCATTCTATTGTGGAAATGCTTGTCGTTAACTAACCAAGATGATCCCCATTTCTTCTCCCTCATGATAAAAGAATATGTGCCTTCTCGCAGTATATACCACTTATCAACGAGATAACCAACGGTGTTGATACTCTTCCTGTCCATATCAATGTTCGCTGTGTTTGGTTTTAAAGGCATCTGCCATAGTATACCCAGTTCCATATCCTCCTCTAGAACTTCGAGGTTATTCGACAGTAGTTCTGTCGAAACCAGCTGTTCAGAATTGGAACTGTTGTTGAACCCGATTGTCATCATAAATTTTTTCATTTCCGCAATATCTGTCGCCATTTGGTGAGTCATATTCGCCATACTGGTTATCATATTAAATAACCTGTTATTTATAAGCTATGCATCCCTTTCAATGGATTTCAAAGCCGTCTCAAAATAATCCTGGTTTCGAAGTTGGTAAGTTTCTTGTGATTTTAATACTTTCTCGACCATCATTGAAACTTGAGACAATTTTTCATTGAAAAACAGTGTGATCTTCCGTGAGTTTTGATGGAAACCCTTATCCATTCCGTGCCTAATATTTCGAAATTCCGACTGAATCGCCTCTGGAAGCTGTTCAGCATCCTCCAGCAAATTACAGAGAAATGATTCCTTGTCGGCTCTCAATTTGGTCATTATATCATCCCGAAAATCAAGAAACAGACTTGTTTGGAACATTTGGTGCTTCCAAAAGAAACTGTTTGGATATTTGATCAGTAAAACAGCTGCATCTTGAGGAATCGTGCGTCTGAACCTCCTTAACATTTTGAGGAAGCACCCAATCTGGTCATCGCGCTCGTGCCACGGTTGACCTTCTTGGTCAGTTCTTGAATTGATCTTTTCTTCCACCTTTTCCAACCAGGGAAAGATCTGTTGTTGCACATCGTATGGTACCACAATATCACGAACTATACAATAGGGCTCGTCCACCATAAAGCCAGCCAGTTTGTGCATAAATTCAAACGAAACGGGCGACCCGTAAGTGATATTAAAATCCATATTTGAAGAACTTGAAGCCTCATTTTCTTGATTTCTCTTAGAACTCGACACTTTTCTCATATGTGTGTATTTGGAAGCTTTCAACCCAACAGTTTCCAAAGCAATTTCTGCCAATTCAAACTCCTTTTTGGACGATATCCGACAGTTTTTGTTGGATTTTCTGCTATCGGCAAATAGAACTTTTAGCTCATACCAAGTTTTTTCCAAGAAATTTGGAAGCGACTCACCGGAATTTGGAGCATGAAGAAAATCAAAATCAAACCGGTACCAAAGTGAAAAGGACAAGGCATTTACGGCACACATTTCTGGATCTTTATGACGAATTAGACCCGCATAGTTTGCACGCCTCCAAGAATCCTGTGTTTCGCTGTACAGAAGTTTGAGTAATAAAACAGGGATTGTTCCGCGGTCTGTTTCATGATCAAAATACGTAATATCAGCCCATTCGAGTAAACGCTTATCGTTACCTTTTAGTAGGGCGGAGTGACTCATTTGTATTTCAGCCCTACTGTTCACTGCATCGTAAATAGCTTTTCTTTGCTGAGCCCCGTATAAGTCGGAAAAGCTCTTTGCAATCAAAGATCCGTTCATTTTACGGAATTCCGATAATGTGTATCTGTTGTTGTATAGCTCGGGAGTCATTTTATTATGGTGAGGATTTGCCGTCGCGGGCTGCTGAGGATCCTTTGCCCCTGTTTCGATTAATCGATCAAATATATCCATGTTAGGAACCTTCCACTTTCTTTCTTCAATTCTTCTTTTCTCGTTTGAATCCGATGTTTTTTTTGCCTCATGTGTAGCAAGGCACTTGTGTAATAAGACCGCACAACTTCGGTATGCCTCATAAGTCTTTATTTCTTTAAGTTCTTCGTATTTCCCAGCATACGTTATCACTACTCCCACAAGAATATCACCGTCCACCACAAAGTCTTCAAGAGCTTCTATTTTTGTTGCGATGAAACATACGTAGTCTGCGGCTGTAGCTGCATATCTTCTCAAAGAACTTTCCTCCAAGTCCGCACAAGCATCAATACATAGACGGGTTTGTAAGATCTTATTGATATAGATAAAAAGTCTCTTTTCCGCATCATTCAATTCACCCCTTTCTTTTATCCGCGGATTAGGATTCATTAGAGTTTTAGCAGAATATATCTTGCCGAAACAAAGGGTTTTGTACTTCATGTTGGGAAGGGCCTTGAGCAACTCAGCCACCCTTTTCTCCTCCTCTTTTTGAGATGGACCCAATTCTGAGTCCAGGATTTCATTTGATCGGCCTTCTGTCCTAAAAAAACGGTGCGGCTTCGTTCGTACTTATAGACGCATTCATATGCCTCCATTTGGGTATGAATCGGGCTCATTGATCGTTGTTTCTGCAACAGAATCTTGTTCAAGAGTCTCTATAAATCCATTGAGAAGAGTATTCCGTTTTGCAAAATAAGCAGGATTCGTGTTACTGGTTCGAGCCCCATTATTAAACGCCTTCCTTTCGTTACTGAGAATTGGTTTCCCAAATTGACTTCCAGACAATTTCCTCCGTTTCTTTATATAACGAGCCAGAGAGTCGTACACGATGTCAGGTTTGCTTTTTGCCAGTGGCTTGTATATTTCTCGTAGGCTTTTTTCACGCCTTTTCGGCATTTTGTATGGGAACAAGAAATAAAGAAACAATTTTTACAGAAATACTCGTCTGCAAATCAAGCCAATCTCACGATTGCCGAGAGGACGCGTCGAGAAAAAAACCGAAAAATTTTAATTAGACCATGAATTCACTTAACCAACACTTTTTTCTAAGAAAGATTGTAATTTTATTTTATTTTTTCCCAATTAAAGGCCAAAAAACATGTTAATGCC
The DNA here is from genome assembly GCA_030569435.1 of Metschnikowia koreensis. Classification (NCBI taxonomy): domain Eukaryota; kingdom Fungi; phylum Ascomycota; class Pichiomycetes; order Serinales; family Metschnikowiaceae; genus Metschnikowia; species Metschnikowia koreensis. The sequence continues at coordinate 104,530 of JAJMKX010000263.1, read as the reverse complement.
ACTTTGACTTGTAAGTTAAGCAGTACAAGGTAAAATTGAGGCCTATCTAGTGTGCATATTTTTGACCGAGGGCCTTTATTCATTCCAGTTGCCCGAGTTTCTTGGTAATCCGAGTTCAAGTCTAGACCGCCTATAGAATTCAAGTACTTGAATGTATTTCTTCATTTCATTTCATTTTTTCTTTTCTTTTTTAATTGCCAGGCCGAATTGGCCGAAATGTTGAGTTGCTTTTTGGGTCACAAATTTGGTCCACTTTTTGAATTTCTTCTAGCCTGATAAACACCACTAAAGATGTGTCTTTTCATTACGTTTTTGATATTTAAAGCACTTACATGTATTACACAACTTTGGGGTCACATAGAATATGGAATTATATCCCGGCTTTGATTTCAAACGTGGATATGTGGAATAGGCTCGGCAGGAAAAAGAAAAAGGGCCAACAAAACTAGTTTCTTTTCCTTATAAGCAGGTTAGGCCTATTCTCTGAATAGCTTTCCAAATCTGGAACTGCCCAGAAATTTACACCCTTTTCTGTCCTCGCCTTCTGTATTTTCAGTTTTTTCATTTTTCCGTTTTCCTTGCAACTATCCAATCCAATTCGGCTGAATCCCGTCTTCTAGCTTCGAAATTGGAAGTTGAAGCGCAAATCACCCAAGTCCCAAATCTTGGACTTCTTGCATGAAAAAGTGTGAATTTAAAACTTTGAACTGTACTTTAAATTAAGACTGGGAAGGAATTATTATTCCAAAGAGGAAGCCCATTATTGGTGAATAACTATAAGACTCATGGCATCAGATTCAGATGGGCTTCATCTATGTATTTTGAATAATTGCTGTTTTAAACCTTAAACTTTGTAATATCTTGGCCAGTGAAAACTTTCAAACCTGAAAGCCGGCCTACATTGTTTCCTCAAATTTTGGCCGAAGAAACAATCAAAAAGATGTTTAAAATTTTCTTTTAACCTATCCATTTCGTGCTTACCCACATATAAAAAGGAGGGGATTCCTGCTTCATGTGATGTAATTCAAAAGAAAATATAGCAATAAATTCGAAACAATAAAAAAATGATTATTTCTATCCCTCTTTTTGCCGCCTTTTCACTAGGTGTTGCCAGTTACTCCCCTAGCTTTGGAACCTTGCAAATAATTGAAATGAATACACCCAATCCCATTAACAAGACCTTGATCATTTCAGAAAACAAAGTGATGACGAGTGAATTTATGTCTTCATTCAGTCACGATTCCTCGCGTACTTTATCACTGTTTAGTGGTCTTAACTATGTGGATGTTGATGCGGAGGGAAAGCTTATTTTGAGTGAAGCTTTGGAACTGGGACTTCAAGTGGCCGAAGAACCCAATAATGAAAACTTGAGAGAAGTATCATACAGGGGAGATATAATTTTCCAGATTTGCGATGATGGACTGGTTGCTTACAAAAGCAATTGTCTGGGTGCACGTACCGCAAAGGTTTTCTATGATGACTTTTTCAACTAAACATCTAGAATACCCGTGTTTTAAGATTTCAGCTGTTGCTTTTTCTTTTTTCGAACCCTAATTTGTATCTGAAAATTTCACACATAATATGGGTTCTGAAATTTCATTTCATCCGTTCAGTTATTCAAAGATAATCTTATACTTCAATAGATGACGGCGCAACTTTGTGTACTGATTTGCCCTTTGCATCTCAAACTCCTGTGTTTTATTTCTAAAATTTGTATCACGCAATACTGCGAGTTGTGACAGGTACTATTACACGCTTGGATCAACATATTTCTCACTCGTTTTGCGTTTTTGAAAAGTATTAGGGGATTATAAGCTTCCCCTCCTTCTATTATTTAATCAACAACACGAGGAAAGTGTCGCCTATGGAATTTGTCGATCATTTGGATGTTTGATCGGCCTGTAATGGCACCTTCGGTAGTCTGGTGAAACACACATCCGTGGTCAAATACCTAAGCCATAATCTTGCTATGATTCCCACTTTTTGATTTGGGTGAAATCTGGAAGTCTACACTTGTCCATGTCTTCATTAGATCGGAACAAGATCTTATATAAATATGTGGAAATACTTTTCACCCTTTCTCAGATCTTATTTTTTATTGAGCTTATCCCAAAAAAAAAAAATTCGAAAAGATGAAGTTTTCTAGCCTACTTTACAAGATTGCAACTCTCGCAGCAATCCGTGCTGAAGACGAGTCCAGATTTGGTACATTGCACATAACCAGGATTCAGAACCGCTCTTTCCATGCAAACTTGGGAATCATAAATAATAGGTTGATTGCTCATGAGAAAATGTCGGTTTTCAGTTATGAAGCCAGCAAATTTCTAAACCAAATCAGCTCTGATAGGTATTTACAAGTGAGAGACGATGGATATCTTGTGGTTACAAACGATCCTCACCTAGGATTTCTTGTTGGTAACAGAACTGGTTTATTTGGAATGAGCTCACTTTCTTATAAAGGCGACAATCTTTTTCAATTATGTGGTGATGGTCTGATTGCATTCCAAAGCAACTGCTCAAGTGCACGTAATATCACAATTGCTTTCGACAATTTCTTTGAATGAGCCTGCTTGACTATTTTTTTCTTAGTATAGTGCTCTATGAATGTTTGCTTTGAGAGCTCTATACTGTAAAACATTTTGAGATACCACGGATTATATATGAATATATGTTTTTTTCTTATCAAACTTTCCATTTCTCATTCTCAGAGTATAGGATTGTTAATCACCTGTAACAGTTTCACTCCATTTTGTTAAGACAAGTCTTCTTGAGGTCTGAACTGAGTTACTTCGCAGAGATAGGAAATGTTAGGGTTCAAGTTCGTACGAGACATATACTTTCCCAAGTCCCTCAATTGTAGTTTTCCCTGAGTCTGAGTCGAAGTGAATGATCTGCTACTGAATCAAGATAGAAGAAGCGTATTTAACACTTTATTGTTTCTTTAGCTGTAAGGAACTACATCTACCAAAATTCGCATAGTCGCAAATTTTGGTTCTGCATTCATTTCGCACGTTTGAATTTGAGCAAAGATCAAATAAATTTCTTCAACTCCCCATTGCTTCGTCTAAACCCAAAAAATATGCAGGTTTTAGAAATTATTTTAAATTATAGAACCTGCTTTGAAGGTCTTTTGAATTTTCCCAAACGAGTCCGTAAGATCCTTCTTTTTACTTTTCTTGTGCGCTTATGTTTTGCAGCCACTAGAACATTCGAGTTTACTTTAAGCGAGTCATATCTTGCACAAGATGGGGTATACAAACCAGTCAAGACAATCAATGGGATTTCTCCTGGTCCTCTTATTGCGGCAGATGAAAATGACTGGGTGAAGGTCGTGGTAACTAATCAGCTTCAAGTGGCAGCATCTATTCATTTCCATGGAATTCTCCAACTAGATACACCTTGGTCTGATGGTGTTCCTGGTATCACTCAATACCCAATTTCCAGCGGCAAATCCTATACTTATTTGTTTCAGGTGAAAGGCCAAAGTGGCGCCTTTTGGTATCATTCCCATTTTAGAGGGTATCTGTCAGATGGGCTCTATGGACCAATATATGTACGTCCAGGGCCTGAACATGGACGCCCGTATCAGCTAATAACCACTAATACACAAGATTTGAACCTAATCGCTGAGCTTGAGAAACTGCCTGGTTTCTTGATTGCGGATGACACGTTCCACGAATCCACAGATGTAATTTTCCTACGAATGTTTCAGCACGGGATTGACCCACTATGTATCCAAAGCATTTTGATTAATGGCAAAGGGCGAGTATTATGCCCCAGTCCACGAAATTTCCGTTACTTAGCTTCCAAAAATCAGTTTCTTATGAAAATTCCCGAATTTGATTCCATGGGCTGTGTTCGTGACCCCTCTCTTCAAGAATTCCACGGTGTACCGATCAATCACAAAGCGCTTTTGGCCCCCGGGTATTCAGCTCAGTGTCAACCCACGAATTCAGAAACTCATTTGCATTTCACAAATGGTAGGAAATGGCAGTATATCAATATTCTCAATGCAGGAGGCCAAAACACAAAGGCATTTTCTATTGATGACCACCCATTTTACCTAGTGGCTGTTGATGGTGTGTTTGTACACCCCCGCAAATATCACTCTCTTTTGATACCTGTGGGCTCCCGATGTACTGTTCTTGTTGAAACAGATCCACTAAATGACAAAGATATTCTGAAACCTTTCGCAATTCGGTTTGCTGCATCTCATACCCCTCAATATATTGAGGGGATTGCATTGTTAGTCTATGGCGACCAGAAAGATCCTCCTGATTTTTCACATCTTACTGAAAACCTAAGTGACTACTCTCATGGAACCAAATACCAGGATATGGATGGCCGAACTCTTTTCAAATCTGATAAATCATGCTGGCCGCATGAAACCAAGCCTTTCGAGCCCAAACATCATCTAGTTGAGATTGGACCTGCAAACGTCACGTTCAATTTATTTCTTCACATGTTTGATACAGTTCAGTTTACAATGTTTCAAAATCAGGCACAACTACCACCTGATTTCGAGATCTCTCCTCCTTTACTAGACACTGTCTATAAGGGACAGCTCAGCAATGTGAAGCCAGAAACAAAACGTGCATTTTTGCAACCAAAAATATCAAAAGGTCAAGTAGTGGACTTGATCATTAACAATAATAAACACATCAACCATCCCATCCATCTTCATGGCCATTATATGCATCTTTTGAGCTATAGTACCCACGAAACTTTCCCTTTCACATCTCTTGCCGAGGCTCGTTCTGCTAATTGCACCACACTTAAGCTCGATAATCCCCCACTTTTGGATGTCGTTTTAGTTCCGGTAGGCGGACATGCTGTTTTGAGATTTGTGGCTGATAACCCCGGGGTCTGGCTTCTCCATTGCCATAATGTGGGACATCTCATGGGCGGAATGGGTGCTGTTTTACTAGAGGCTCTTGAAGATATACCAACAAGACCAACCGAAAATTGAACTTTCTTATGCAAATCTTCTTTTTTCAATTCTTATTTCAAATCTCTTTCCCAATAATGAATTATTTTGGTGATTTTGCAAGGCATGTTAAGCCTGTGCGAAAGCCTTATTCTTGGCCCACAATTGGATTTAGGGAGGAACTAAAACCAACTTGAATGGCTCCAAACCCCGCTAGACTTTGAATTTTTCATATCATTCGGTAATCTTCATCTGGTCGTGAGAACATTTAAAGCTCTTTGCCGAATTTGGAACATAGAATTGTGCGCCTCACTTCAATATGGTGCCCAGAAGTAATTTGGGATACATAAGCGCATATGCTCTAAGATGTCCAAATTCTCAAAACCCCTATTTGTTAAAATTTTCGGGGGCCAACGTCGAGTCTTCTGTAAACACCTATTACACACTCTTTTCTTGAAACAGAATTTCGCCTTGCACCATGCCCGTATCTGTTTTTGTTTCTGGAGCAACTGGCTTCATTGCCCAACATATAATCAAGCTTCTTCTCTCCAAAGGATATGCTGTGGTGGGAACTGTGAGATCCAAAGAGAAAGGAGAGCGCCTTAAATCTTTATTGAGTTCGGAATTTTTTCAGTACGAAGTTGTGCCAGATATAGATGCTCCTGGAGCTTTTGATGATGCGTTGAAAAAACACCCTGAAGTCACAGTGTTTTTGCATACTGCCTCTCCCTTCCATTATAAGGCCACAGACATTGAGAAGGAAATGCTTTTACCTGCAGTGAATGGAACCAAAAACGCTTTGGCCGCTATTCAGAAATACGGACCCCAAGTAACTCGTGTCGTGGTTACTTCTTCGTATGTGGCAATGTGGGACTTTTCCAAATTCTACGATCCAACTCACACGGATTCTGAGGAATTGTGGAACCCAATCACGTGGGAAGAGGCCAAGGCGGAGCCCCAGGAGGCTTATTACGGATCTAAAAAGTTTGCTGAGCAAGCTGCATGGGAATTTATGAAAACCGAGCAGCCTAATTTTACAATTTCATATGTGAATCCTGTTTTGGTTTTTGGCCCTCAAGCTTTTGATGAGGATGTCAAGCCTGAACTCAATGCTTCTTCGGAAATTATCAATAGCTTGTTGCGCTTGAAGCCTGACTCTGAAATCACAGAAATTCCTAGTGTTTTTGTTGATGTTCGAGATGTGGCACGGGCCCACCTAGTGGCTTTTGAAAAGGACTTGCCCAATGAACGGTTGCTTTTATTTTCCCAGAAGTATTCCAGTCAGGGTATGTTGGATATCATCAACGAAAACTTTAAAAGTTTGGAGGGTAAATTGCCTGTGGGTAATCCGGGAACTGGGGCTGATGCTGAAGCTAAAATATGCCATGTTGATAACACAAAAACAAGGTCTATTCTTGGGTTTCCGCTCATAGATTTGAAGATTTCGGTATTGGATACTGTTTCCCAAATTCTTAGAGCGAGGTCTTCAAAGTAAATGGAAGCAAACCATATGTTCTATCTGTTGATCCCGAAGCCACCCGTGGCAGCCTAAATTAAGTATCAAAAAAGATTTGATATGTTTTTTTGTTTTTTTCAGGAAAATATAGCTCGATTCCAGGTTTTAAAAAACGAACCAACCTCAAAGATTAAGCCGACCAAAATCCTTCGACTTATATTTGGTGACTTTTCCTTTTGCGGCTTATACTGAAACCTAATAAACAAAAAGATTTACTGAAGAGGGATTCTTGTCCAATAAAATATATTTGAACTACATAGATTCTTTCTGAAAATGATCAAAGAGAAAAAAAATCAAGATAAGAATAAGAAGAAAATCAACGTTCTTGATTATTCTGTACTTCATGCGAGATTCAAAAAGACGGGAAAAGTTGCCAAGATATTAAAAATAAACGCGTAAAATTCAAAATACTCAGCAGTATTAATTGGGTATTTTCCACACTATAATTGCAGAACCAACTCAAAAAATAGAACAAAACTAAAAGTTTAAGAGAATTAATCAAATCATCACTAGTCTTAAAACTATTTCATATTCAATATTCATCTTTAAAACTCCACCAAACACGTGTTCCTAGCCCCGAGCTACTGAAAAGTCCTGCATATACACGAAAAGCCTGGAGGTGCGAGCCACGTCAACTCTACGAGTCTCAACCACCTTCAATATATCATATTATAAATACATAAGGCAAAACTTAGTGTCAAGGATCCACCAAGGGTACGGAACAACAACAACAACTACAAAAAAAATGAAATTGTCGTTTTCGCTTGCAATTCAGGCAATGGCCGTTTTGTCGTCGGTCTCGGCATTCACCGCAACAGGTGGCTCGGTGTCGCTTAACAAAAAAGTATCGAAGTTCGATTTCAAACAGTCTTCTGTGCCTCAACTCACATTGGAGTCACCAAAGGATATTCTCAATTTTGCTGTGGAAGTGGAAAGTCAACATCCAGCTCGCCAGCTGATGTACGTTTTCTCAGATACTAAGGGCTTGGACCATGTGGTTTTTGCCTCTACTAGCAAATATACTCCTGGTCTTTTGGCGGATCTTTCAGTCAACAAACTTCCGGACGTGTTGAAGAAAGCGCCACTTATTAGAGTGTCGATTGTCGTGGCCAATGCCCATGAGGAGGAGCCCAACTTGAACCAGGTGCTTGTGGACCTTGTTCCAACACAGGAACTTAAAGATTCGGTGAATCACGTGAAACCTTTCCGTTTGGGGCCACTTCCGGAAATCCACCATGTATTCCGCACAGAGGAAAGTACTGTAAACAGCGTGGTTCCCGTCGTTTTCAGTGGTTTAGCTGTGGCCTTACTTGTAGTGTTGATTGGTGCATGGGCCTCTGTTTTGAAAAACGAGCTTTTCACTGCTTCTCATGGCAGCACCTGGAAGGCTGCTTTGTTGAGTACTCTTGCATATGCCGAGTACACGTTTTTGCAGTACTATTTGGGTGCATCGATTTTCGCCACTTTATTCCAAGTGGTACTTTTGGCCGGTCCTTTCCTTTTCTTTGGCTCTAGAGCCTTGTCTGCTTTGGGTAAGCAACGCGCTGCGGGAAAGGCGTGAAAATGAGAGAAAAATGATCAAAAAAAAAAAAAATAAACAGATACAAAAAAGATCAGTATAATCCTAGAGTAAATAAACGCATTTTACTGGAAAGACGTACTCTATTATGTGTGATTTTGACTGACGAGTCAACAAATCATCAGTTATTTTGGCCGATTCATTATATAGAGCTATAGAGATTACTGCAAAAACGTAAAATACCAAATGTATCATGTAATACTCTTCATAGTAGATAAGCCGTGGACGGATCAATCTCCGCAGCTATTCACCACCATCCAACCCTCTTAAATTGGTAATTTCAGTCGACCCATCTCTTTAACTCTTGAATGATAGTCCTGAATTGTGCAAATAAATTTTGGCTTATAATTGATGTATGTTGTATTTTAATTTGGTTTGACAATCATTCGTATAGAACACAGACAATGAGCTCTCTTTTCAGCACAAAGGACAATCCAACAATTACCTCGAGGTTAGATACAATTTCCTGCTTGTCTTTCCTTAAAGGACTCAAAAGGTTAATCTAAATCCTCGGTTTTTACCTCAGAGCAAGCTTTGAACATCAGAGAAAAAACACAAAAAAAAGAAAAAAAAAAAAAAAAAACACCCTCTTCTCTCTCATTTCCAAATCTACGGCTCGTCCACGTACAAGTTCTCGAGCCAGCGGAAAGCGTAAAAGGAGAAACGGCCATTTTCATCCCAGAGCCCCTTGTCCATAGAATTGGCTGCCACAACTTTCCCCTTGATAAGTCCCATGGGAAGCCACGAGTATGATCGCAGATCTAGCGAATGACTTAAATTATCACCCGTGACCCACACATGCCCTGCAGGCACCTCTACGTACTTATTGAAACCATCATTTTTCACGCAAGTATTAGGTAAATTCGTGAGCAGAGATGAGCTCAGGGGATCAACCAATATGATATCGCCCGGCATTCCGGTTATCCGTTTACAGATTCGGTGATCTGGATCCAGCGGTTTTGTGGCCACCACTATATCGCCCATTTCAAGGCCTCGGCCCAACCGGTGTGTTTTCAATGCATGCACAAAATCTCTTTTCGCTTGAAGCGTGGTTAACATCGACTCTCCTCTGGTTTCAGTGAATTCATAGAAATATTCATTCACAAAATGTGCTGCACACCCGGCTCGCACCGTCCATGAGAATATACTGCCAAGAAACCTGGCTGCTTCTTTGACCATCTTTTCTGAAATTATAAACTTATAACTCTTCTTTTTTTATTGGCCAATTCGTGTATGTTTAGCTGCCCTGTTAGAGTACAGTATATTAGTGTAGTTAACCGAATTGCGGATCAACCGGTCTCAACTGGGAAAGAAGTGCCGGGAGTCACGTGATGAAAGGGATTTGTTTTTGGTGACTTGTTACTCGTAAAGTTTGGAGCGGATTTGAGAAGCTATTTTCAAATTTTGTTCTTCAGTACTAAGTTTTATTAATATTTTAATTTTTGATCTTTTTTTTTCTCTTAAGTGTGGCCCTCTTGCGTCTTTGTTCAAGTTCTCTCGAAGTGAGTTCCATCAATTTAAGAGTCTGCGCACTTTCAAATTGCTAGCAATATTTTAAAAATTTCAAGAAAAAAAAAATTGTGAATCGACACATTTCAATCTAGGAGGCCTAAAGTGATTCACTGTTAAAAAACATAAAAAAAAATAATAAAAAAACTCGAATAATCAGGTGTTTTGACGTTGCCTCGAGCTATTCGGAGGAAGCCGAGCTGCCCCTGTTAAAAGCTGAGAGGTCCACTGAACTCTCATTCATTAATTTCATTTCATTGTCCCTATTTAAAAACCTTTCATCACTTCGATCCTATAATTTTCCATTCTTCCTATAATTTTCAAGCTCTAGTGATGAAACACGCCCCAATGTAAAATTAAAATTTGAGAAATTTTGTGATTAAAGTTGGCCCAAGCTTGGATCGATCATATGCCATGGAGTTAGTTAATGGCTTAACAAGCTTGGTAATATCCTTCCTAAACCCGTAAGAAATTTATAATAAATAAAGAAATGTTACTTAAATCTCCGTTCATAGCTTTTCAAACCTTTTCAAAGCTTTTGAAAGTTTATCTTCATATTTTTTTTTGACACCCAGCATAATGTGTATGTGCAAATCGTACAATCAAAACTTACATTCCTTACAATCCATCTTTTCTAGAGTTTCCATGATCTTTATTTGAGTAGATGTGTACCTGGATATGTCATGTGAAAACACGTTTGATTCTCAAAATTTACTCGTCTAAAACGTTGTGAAAGGATCTTTTTAGAAGTTGAATTAGATGAATAGGAGCTCTAAGAATACACTTCTAGACCTCCTTTAACATATACCCTTCTATTCCTTGATTGAATATTTCTGTCCATGCATTGCACACGGCCTGCCATTTAGTAGTTTGCGAAGTCCAGATAAAATTTTATTTTAACAATAACCTGATATCAAAACCAATATTATTTCAAAACGAAAAACCTACGATATGTTTTTAAACCGGGTCAAATATCCGCAAAAGCCTGCGCCAATATGAAATCATTGAATATTTCACAGCAGTAGTGTTTTGGCATGAATGTCTTTTTAAATGAAATTCAAACCCGCGTTTCACATAACACGGAATTCAATTTGTAATCAGTGTGATCTGATTCTTGAACACACATGCAATTTCTTTGAATTAATTGGGTGGCCGAGAATCGGCACTCAGGGTTATTGTTCTTGACCTGAAAGATGACTAAAACCATTTTTTATCCTTCGAAAGGGTTACTAATACTGTTTCATTGTTCTTACTTTAGTGCTGTTTTCTGCGTCTCGATAACAATAGAAATATTCTCATAATCTATTGTCATGTAAAGACCGGGCAAGCTTGGTAATGAATGGCTGTGCTCATTACAAACCAGTTATCTAAATTTAAACTCGATCTTGCTGATATGCAGCATTAAAAAAAAAAAAAAACTCATATAAAGAAATGAAAGTACCGCTATTATTTCTTCGTTTCCCCCTCACACACAAACAATTTTTATAAGAATTTCTACCTTAAGATGAGATCTGCTTTTATTATCGCCTTTCTCTCCTCAGTCGCCTTTTCGATTCCTGTTGAGAGCTGCGAAGCTGCTTTACAGTCGAAAAATGAAATCAAGGAAGAGCCTAAACAGGAGACCAATCTTGCAGGGTCTGAACAAGAGTTTAACCAAAAATTCAAATCGGCAATCACTCGTTTGGAAGGATGCTACTTGAACAAGGAAATTGACCCTGCTTGTTACTATGATGCCAAGACTGCGATGGCGAATCTTGCTGGAGAAGTGGGAAACTACAAGGTTTCTGAAAACGGGAAATGGAGAGTTGACAACTATCTCCAACAAACCAATGCCTACTTATTTCCTTCTTTGGATGAGAAAGCGAATAAGAAGTGTGGCGAGCCCACGTATGATGATGCTGTTTGTAAGCACTTTAATTTTGAGATCTTTGCAAGGGCAGTGAAAGCTGTCGAAATGAAAGCAAAGAAATTATTGGACATCGTTCAATCAGATCCAGGCTACTTCGGGAGCCCGGAGGGTAAGGAATCGAAAGATTTCCATGAATTGAGAAGACAATTACGTGAACTTGCGGATATTTATGACAAGAAATGGGACAACGAGCCAGCAGTAAAGGAAGTCAATTATCTGTACAACAATGCTCAAAATTTGCAGGAAGATATCATGGCAATCAGGAACACTTACATTATGGGGCATTAGAGAGTCATTTAATATTCTAGTTTTCAGCTTTTCGCTCGTTTTATTTTTCAAGAAAGAACAAGTTAGGTCCCCCATATCTCTCTATGATCGACAAAGGGTTCTTCCTCTTTGCTACTCCCGTATTGAAGTACCACTAAACATCGTCTTAAGCTTAGTAGGGTACAATCTATTGTCTTGGAATAGTACCTCTCGGCCAAGGTTTATCAACTCGTCTCTCGGAGTTATCACTATGAAAACATCATATAAAGCCCTTTTCCTTCTTCTTTAGTAGTAGGAAAGGGGTAAAATACATGTAACAACCATGCATTAACGGGTAACGATACACAATCGAACCTTACAGAACAGTTGAATATTCAAGAAATTTACTATCCCTGGTCAGGTACTGTACTAAACGTCAGATCCGAATGCAATACCCATTGTTGCAAAACAGACATACGTATTAAATTTAGCTCAGTGCAAATAATTGTGAAAACCTTTTTTGAAAGAGATTGCATTGTAGAGTATCTCAAATTTGCATTTACATAAATTTAAATTGACATTTTGGAATGTATGGAAATTCCAAGTGTGGGAGAACCCAGAGCAGGACCATATAGAGATCTTGGTTTGGAAACCTTGCATGCTACTAAAATTTCACGAAGAAGTGGATTGTTTCTAGCTTACTGACAACAAAGTGTTCTACAAATCAAATCTACAAGCAATTGTGGTATTGGTATCCATAAAACATTTTTATTAATCCATATCCGCTTAGTAAACGAAACCCAAAATCTTACCCGAAACGTGCTTTCTTCTGGCCTCCTCGTGGTCCATGATACCGGCAGAGGTGGTCAAGATAACGTAACCGAATTGTCTGGCAGGCAACAAGTTGTCGGTCCATCTCTCAATGTCGCCAATCTTGACGTTGAATCTTGGGGAGATGACACCACACTTGTTCAATCTACCGGTCAATTGAACAACAATCTTACCAGATCTGTGGTCATCGACGTACTCGAACTCACCAATGTAACCTTAAATGTTAGTAATGCTATTTCTTTTTTAATTTTAAAACCGGTTGACCCGGGTTCAAAATTGGGAAGAAAATAATCGATCTTCACGTCAATGTTTCAGTTCTTGTTCACACAAAAAAGCTCGTTCCAAAAGGCGAAATGTCGAGGGAAAGTAAACGGTTGGAGGGACAAACGACCAAAAACCGTGTAAGAAGCGTCCCCTCTTCGATCTCCCGAAAAATTAAAAGACAGAACGGGACTGAACACCGATCATTCCATCCAGTTATCATTTCGGGGTTTTTCGTGTTTTCAACAATAAAAAAAAAAAGAAAAAAAAAAGCATGGACGGAGTTCTCAAGTATGAAACCAAGGTGAAGTGAAACACTGATAGAAGATCAAAATTTGACCCAAAATTGTCATAAAAAGACAAAAAAATAAAACATACCGTGCTTTTGCATGACCTGCAAGAACTTGATGATGACCTTAGAAGAAGGTCTAATCAAGACTTGTCTCTTACCGGTCTTCTCAGCGTTGTTAATAGCGTTCAAGGCATCAGCCAAAACAGAAGTTCTAGTCATTACTTTAAAAAATAGTTAGTATAAAAAAGGGGCACAATCATACAAAACAACAGAGCAGCATGAGTGTCCCAAATGGGATTCATGTAGCAGCACAAAATTCGATATCGATAATTCAGTCGAAAAAAAAACAACAAAAAATTAACAATGAAGAAAATTGCTTGGGTGAAATAATAGAGGGAGGTGTCCGGGTGTCTCTAGTATGGAAAACTCATGGTGCGAGGCAATCACCAAACTGACTAGACTCCATGATTGAAAAAGAAGAAAAAAAAGCTCTCGTTTCCTTTTTCCAAAAAAGACCCCTGGATTCTCCCTCTACTGTTTTGCTGATAGTGCAACGGGAAACCGAACTTTCTCTGGGACCTCGTTCGCTGATCTGGGCTCATCAAATATTTAGGAACATACTTTAAGATATATGTGGTGATGGGGAAAAGAAAAGATGTTTGTTGGGTGAAAAAATTTCTCACTTAAAAAGCGCGGTGAAGCAAAGACGAAAAGAAAGTCGTTAGGGCTGTGTACAGGAACGCGACATTTCGACCTCAAGATACAGACCCGTGCACCGAAACCAAAACATTAGCCGGAAGACCTATAGTACTGAAATCTGATATTGTCTTAAATTAATTCAAACGCTTTCTGAAAGTATTTATAAAATATTCAGCAAATGCTACCTTGGAAGTTGGTAAGACCCGCTGCTCAGGGCTTCTCAAAATGGGGCATGAAAGTTACGCCCTTAAGAAATCTTCATGGCAAAAACTCAAGTGACAAAGATTCAAGTGATGCCTCAGAAGATACAACAAATAGGGTCAATGAAATCACACAGAATAATGGCAGTAATAGCCAAAATGGTATTTTCCAAGTGAAATCTCAATCGGCAAAATCTGCTCCAGCGTCTATGGATTCTGGGATTGCTAAATTGATGAAAAAAGATGTGAAGCCGTACGTCCCAAAATTGAAACACCAGCGTCTTTCATATGAGTACCCTGGATTACCAAATGAAGACGATTTCACCAAACATACCGATAAAATCAAAAAGCCAAAGAAAATCAGCCGATGGTCGCTGGTAATGCCCAAGCTAGCAGTGTTTGGCGCAGTGATTTGGGGTGCATATGTAGTGAAAGTATGGTTCTATTCTTCTGAAGATGATGCGGAAAGTACCGAGCTTTTGGATCCAGGAATCTTTCATAAATTTGTCGTCACACATAAGCTTCAAATTGATAAAGATCACTACCTTATTGAGGTGCGGCCAAAGTACAACAATTGGCAGTATAGTTACTATGCACACTACGACAATAAGTCGATCTGGAGTGGCGACAAAATGTGGTCTGTGGAGATTAAGCAACCGGATATTATGGTGGTGCGTCTGTACACGCCACTTCCCCTCTACTTCATGAAGTCGGAGATTACCCGCGCGGGTAAAAAAGAGCCTTTGTTGCGTGTGATTGATAACGATTGTGAAGATTACGATAAGGGTGGTGTTATGACGTTTTACATCAAGAAATATGACGATGGAGAAGTCTCGCGGTATATCACTAACAAAAACGTGGGTGAAGAGCTTGAATTGCGGGGTCCGCACGTGGATTATAAGTTCCCATATCACCCATTAAACGCGTTCCATGAGAGGCCTGTTTTCCGTGATTTACCTTCTAAAGTCGAGGCCGAAACGCTTTTGGAAAGTGTCAAGAAAGAGAACAGTATACCTGACTACGATAACCTAGATTTTTATGGCGCAGGAACAGGCATAGCCCCTATTTTGCAGGTGCTTTTTTCTCGTAATCCGTATAGGGGATTTGTCAATGTGCATTACCTGGCCAAATCTGAGACTGAGCTCGAGCCTTTCAAACGCTTTTTGTTTTTCTTGGAAAAGTTGGACCGGATCAAGTTGACCACGTATGTTGACACGCGCCAGAGACTTTCGGCAAAAGCCATGAAACCTCCCAAAACCCCCAATTATATCAGCGAGTTGCGGAAGGAAACCCTTGAAAAGCCAAAAGAGGAATCCAATGCTGATCAGCTCAGGTTACGTACGGCTATCTTAGAGGGCAAAGACGAGAAGCCCGTTGTAAAAGCAGAACCTGTGGCAAGAGGTCCGTGGTATGAAAATGCATTGCAACAGGCCCGTGACACTTCGTTAAAACCAAAAGACAATGCGGCATTGGCCGTTGTGTGTGGACCTGAAGGGTATGTGGAGTTTGTGGCTGGCGCCAAAGATTTGGCTACTGGCGAACAAGGACCAGTAAAGGGGCTTTTGGGCTCGAAGGGCTGGGATGAGACCAATGTGTTTAAATTATAACATTCTTGTAAATAGTAAGATTTAGACTTGTCGCTGACGCTTTTACTGATAGTGCTGTACATATTGTATTTGGTAAAATTCCTGGTAAAAACAGATCATCTTTTGCATTTTCAATATCTGTTTTAAATTGGTATCTTTCTATCGTATTTTTCTCACATCTTACCTTTCTCTAATCTGAGGCCACCCTATTTTCCCTCGTATAGCTTTTATAGCTTTTTAAAGTATTTATGAAATTTCAAGTCCAGAAAATCAAGTAAACTGATTAATGAAAAAAAAAAAAAAAATTGAACTACCAAAATTCCTTTACGCTTATTCTTGTAATCACCATCTTGTCTCTCACTAGATTATGCGCTTACAGGTCCCCAGCGCGCGTGTCTGAAGAACGCACTTTTCACCTCTTGCCAATAAGCACGCGGTCTCAGTATAATAACTTCACACTAAAACTTGAAACAAGTTATGAATTCTGATTCGGATCGAACTCGGCAACTATCGCTGGAGGTCTTTAAGAAAATCAAACCTTATTGTCTGACGGTCTCCGAAATTGCATTCCAGCCATTACTGGAAATTCTGGACACCCTTACCTATGCTCTACGGCAGATTCTGACGGAACTCGCCACTCATTATTCAAATCATACAAAAAACTCTGAAGTTGAGGATTATGCGCTTAGCACAAAGCTTGCAGACTATGTGTTTTTCCCCTTATCGAACTTGCTTAAACAGCCATCACTTCCGGAATCGGTAGTGCAATACCTCTTAGAGATTTTGGGGTTTTTGGTCAAAAATGCATGGAGCCACGATATCGACGAAAACTTACTAGAACAGCTCTTGACGTTATCGGTGTTTCTTGCTGGAGGAGACTCGATTTCGCAAAAACGTGTCTCTACTGTTACGGGTAAATCCGAAGCTTTTGTTCTTGCAGTAAATTCGTGTCTTGTGGCACTAGTCAAATGTATACCTCGAGATTTCTTTATGGATAAGCAACATTTACAAAAACGTCTTTCGCTATTGGGAGACGTTACTACGATATCGTTGGATGTCTTAGACATGTTTGCACCCGGAACTGGGGACCAGATGAATACTTTATTACACACTTTGGCCTGGCTTTATGCCACAAGAGTTTCTGCCGAACAAACATCGTTTGTATTTCCTGGAATTGTATCGAAAGTGATCAATTTCCACTCAAAAGCAAAAAATTTACCTTCCTCCACATTGCTCGCAATTTTAGAAGTGCTTAAAGCATTAATCTTAAAAGTATTTGCAGACAATACCCTTAATATTTCGGTTTCGGAAATGACAGACCAGTCTTCAGATCTACCCCCACTCTCTACTTTTTTCGAAAATCTGGAAACTCGGGTTTCGCGTGAAGATTTCCCTGTCCAGGTATCACTATCAAGTTCCCAGAATAGTCACCGAACAACCGCCTGGTTAGAGGCCACATCAAAACAACTCAAAATTTCCCTTTTGATATTTATGAAAAACCTCATTCTTACTCCGAGTTCAACTGCACGCATTCTTGCCAACCGGAAATTGGCAGATGGTATTATCGCTTTTGTAACAGAGATTGTGCGGAGCTGTTTCAAAGCACTTTTCAAAGAGGTGATACCGAGCACTTTTGACGTGCTTTCAGCCCTTTTTTATGTGATGACTAAAGATCAAAATGAAACCACTTCTAGATCTTTGCTACCCAAAATCGAATCCGTGTATCTTTTACTCTCACGTACTGATTTGACGTTGTTGTACAAACAACTAGTGGCGAAGACGGAAAACCTAATCTCGTCTCAGTTACCCCCAATTTTGTCTTCATTAAGTGAAGATAAAATATGCCTTTGTATTTCGGCGTTGAAGATCCATCTCCACGTGATATCATCGCTTAATTCTGCCTTGCTAAAGAATTCCGATACTCTTAACAAATTAAGCATGAAAATTTTGGAAACGTTAGCCGCAAGTATCACACAAACTCTGTATCATGGCGAACGAAAATCCAAGTCTGGATCAGGAAAAAAAGAGCTTCTCCAGTTTTTGGGTGGCGAAACACCTCTGGATCAAAACCAAAATCTGAATACTTTGGACGAAATTGAATTACCACCGCATATAGACGCCAAAAAACTTGCGACAGTCAACAAGAGAGAAGACTCTTTGGTTCCTGTGGGAAACACCAACATTGCTCGCCGTATTGATCTTGACTTGCAAACTCATGAAAAGGCTCCGCTACTTTTTGGTACCACATACTCTAAAAACTCGGAGCAGGCGATCCAAAGTCTTGTATTATTCATTGGTGAGCATTGCAGTGTGAATTTTGTTGATATTATGTCATCTCTTTTAGTCCAAATTGATAATTCCGCCGACGAAATAGGTGGTTTAGCCATGCGTTCTGTTTCCTTGTGGATTTCAAATTCGCTCTATAGAAGCTCCTCGAACAATGCGAAAAATGATAAGGTCTTCGACATGAATGATTTCCTAGAATTTGATGATTCAGATTCCGACTCTGATTCAGATTCAACAGAGCTTGACAATGATGAAGATTCAAGCTACTTGCTTTTACAAACTGCGCAGGATATGCTCGAAGATACCAAAGCGTTACTTGACAAATCGGAGTATGATACAAGAAGCAAAGAGTATCAAATTTGTGAAACGGCATATACCGTTGCACTAGAGACTATTGGGCGTCTCTCTAACACACTAACGAAAGAAGAATTTCAAACAGATGTTCTTATGGACTACCTATATCCGCTTTTGGAAGCGCTCACATATACGCCTAATTCGCAAGTATATTTACAGGCCAGGGTCTCTTTGGGGCAAATTGTGAACACGCACTACAATGGATCCTTGGAAAATCTCGTCAATGATAATGCCGACTATCTTATTGATTCTTTGAGTATGAATCTTTCTGTGGCAAGTGGACTCACACCTTCTTTGCCGGGAATTTTACTCGTTGTTATTCGCATTAGTGGAGTGCAGTTGCTCTTGCTGAACCAGCTCCAGGATATTCTCAGTGAAATTTTCATAGTTATTGACTCCTTCCATGGGTACTCCACACTTGTGGAGAACTTCTTTCAAGTTTTTGAAGAAATTGTGTTGAAGGTCAAGGAGGTGTATGCGGCTGAACTATCAGACCTGAACAAAATTTCTCTGGACATGAAATCACCATACAAGCCTTGGGGAATGAGTTCTCTTGAAGATGTGCTTCTTCTAATTGACGATGCAAATAAATTGGTGGACCCTTTTGCAGATTACGACCCTGAGAAGGAGTATTTTCAGAGAAAACCAGGTGTACCTTTTGGTGAACAGTTGGGTGATTCAGATGATGAAGAGGAAGGAGAAGAAGAAGAATCACAGGAAAGGGCACTGGAGGAAGTTGAACAATGGTCTTCGCCCATTCCAAAAAATATTTATACGTCTATTCAGCAGCTTTTCACTTACGGACTCCAATTGTTATCGCATCCCTCAACCAAGTTGAAGATTCAAATTTTGCGAACATTGAAAGAGGCGTATCCGATTATGAGCTCCAATTACAAAGCATTGATGCCTTTGCTTGCACAATATTGGCCCCTTTTGTTAGTAATGAGCACGGGCTCTACAAACTTAGTGGACGAAATGGAAATTAGCACAAACTCACATCCTCAAGCTGATCAACTTATTGTGCCGACCTTAGACTTTATGATCCGGATCTTTGACGAAGACAGAAAACACGAGAAATTTATGGCCAGCAGGTTTATTGATATGTGGGAGTTCATGAAAAAGAAGGTCCCTGCGTTCTTAACCATTTTGGACTCCGAAGTTTCTCACAATAAACAAGTGGTGGCCCTGAAATTACTGCGCGGAAAGAAGTTTCAGCTATACTCAACCTTGTATGTCCGTGGTATTGAAATTTACGAAAAGGCCATCCCCGATTTGGTCGCACATGAAATGGTCAAAGTGTGTTATGGGCTTGGCATTGATGAATCAGAGGACATCGGCAGAGAGGTGCAGAATCATTTGTGGGTATTGAAACATATGTATTAATATTAGAGGTTCATTTTTCTAATAAGACTCACATTGATTTGTACTTTCTTCTTGAAATACCAATTGTGTGTTACTTCCTGAATTTTCTCTCCAAGAGATACGTTGGTTCGATACAACCTAATGGCTTAATTGTTATTTACAGTGAGCAACCTTTTGGTTTTGCTTGTTGTTGTTCAACTTGCCTTTTAGCATCTTTTTGAAAATCCTGGATTTGATTTCCCTAAGGTTGATATGATTAATTTTGATTGGGAAAGTCGATAAGAACCTTCAAAAAGATAATTTACAAGAACGGGGTGAATTAGCAAAATAAAAGATATGATCCACTTCAGGAAAATTATACCCCATAAGTCTTGGTATGTAGGGAAATATAAATTATATTTTAGGGATAGGTCGTGATTTTAGTTATATCAAAAAGCAATAAAAACGGTTTAATTCAACTATTTGCATATTTATCCATAAGTCCGACTAATAAGTTTTCTTACTTTTCCATCCAATAAATCATATTTTCAAATTATCGAATAAGCTTCGTAGGCTGGGTTCCTTCACCGCAATCCTTCATGTCCAATTTCTCCCACACTGTCCGCCACCCGAATATCACCCCTTTGTCCACCGCTAAGTCTCCTTGTACCTCTTCGCTCCAGGAACCACACTGGACTGAGCCATTTGGCTTCTTGCCACAAAGTCGGTGCTGCTGAGACTGCCGAACCACAAACTGCAGCTGCCACATTTGCCCGTGACTGTAGGCGGGGACTGAGTAAGTACGCACTTCAGGCTGTGATGCGGCACTAATTTCTGGTCGCATGTAATTTGTATAAATTGCAACTTTTTTCCCAAATTCAGTGTTGAATTCTGAATGTAAAGTACTTGGAAATAAACCCACCAGCGATGAGGCAACAGTGAAAGGTAAAGAGCCAAATTCGTTCAGATACACACAAGAAGCTGGGGCCCAGTCCTTCCAAATATTATCCTGTCTGGTAACTCTGTATTGGGACCAGGAAATAAGATCATCAGTAGTTTGGAGATCCACAACACCGTGGATATCTCCTTCCACCATAAAAACAAATTCGGTAAATTCCGGCTGACTGTCAGCTTTTCTGACAATCTCCTGGTATGCTGAGGCCATATCATCGTAGGTTGGGATACTTATTGCACCTGCTAAAGCCACCATAAGTAATTGCGCCAATGAGAAGAAAAGAAGTAACATTTTTGAGATCTTGTTTTGATTTCCCATAAAATATGTTTTTCTTTTTGTTTTTTCTTCGATTTTCTTGCATATATTCGCTTTTTATTGGAGTGGTGTAAAGGATGTTGTCAAATTTAGAGCATTTCACTAGCATAGCCTCGGCCCTGTTTAACTTAAGTCTACCGCTTCTTTCAAGTCATACGATATCGTCTCACGCCGAAGCTCGCGTTAAAGAAATATATATGTCAAATTTCACCGACTCCGCAAATCTCATATTATTGTGGTGAGTTTCCACTTATTCTCATTGTGTCTTCATAAATCATCGTTTAATAGAGGAGATTAGTCGAGATGAGGGGTGGGCCTAATTTCATATCACATTTCAGTCTAGCAAAGACCATTATTTTGATTGGAATAACACCCCCGATTATTGTTCGTAACAATTTGAAAATTTCAGAAAGTGAAAAGCGTCAGACAGTTCTAGTACTCTACGATTGCTGCTAATGTTTAGTTCAGGACCCTTCTTGGGGTATAGAGTTATCTTGCAAAATTCTAATAATATCATAACAAATTTCAAGAATTTTCATTTTAATTATTTTTCTCTCCTTCAGAAGAGGGCACTCATTGCTGCTCCAATCTTTTTTTGAACGTTTTTCTATGGAATATGACTCACCATAAACAAAACATAAAATTTCACTATAAAGGAACTTAAATAATTTCCAAAGAATTTATGAAGCACTGCCGCAAGTATTCCCATTGGAATTTTGCCATCCAGTGCTCCAGCCATAACTTTGCCCACCAGCTACAGGAATACGGCCACCATATGGGCCTTTCCATTCCCCACACTTTATTCCAGTTTTACCGTAATGTTTCTTGCGGCATTTCTGGCACTGTTGCTGCTGGACCACCACCATCTGCTGGGCCCAGATTTGGCCCATACTGTTTGCCGGCACTGTAAACCATTGGGTCAGTTTTACCAGTACACGTGAGACCACTTTTGCACCAAGATCATAGGCACGTTTGGAGGCAAATCTGAAATCAAAACCGTCGTCCCACATTGCACGCTTAACAACTCTCAGCTCCAAAAGTACCGATTGGGGGATCTCCGAATTATTGATTTCTACACAGGAGACTGGCTCCCAGGCACCCCATAATAATTGCTGCTGTAAGATGGCGAAATTTGTCCATGAAGCACCTAAAGGCGCACTATGTTCATTCCAGCGTTTGTCTAATTCATCGGGCATTTCGATTGTGAAATTTACAATTCCAAATATTTGATTGTCCACTTGAATAATGTGGTTTGTGGGCTCTCCGTCCCAGGGAACAATGTCTGCAAGATTGTCAATTGCCGAATGCATCGTTTTGAAACTAAGGATTTCGGAGGTAATTTCTTCTTCTTCAGCTAAAACAACTGCAAAGCTAAATAAGAGAATGAGAAGAGCCCACATTCCAGCAGAATGGCCTTTTCTCTGATATGGTGCCGCATTAGCTAACTCGCATACCCCATCTTTACTAATTTTACCACATGGGAACACTATAGTCATGGCTTGATCTTCATTAGAAGTGGTGATTGTGGTTGTTGGCGTGACGACAGTACCAGCAACAAGGCCTCCCATTATCCCTATTTTTTCTTTTTATTTCTCTTTATTTTTGTCATTTCTCAAGAAGTGGTTACACCTACGAGAGAGAATTTATCACATATTTATATATCTTTTGGGATCTCCGCTTTCATTTCCGGATGCCACTGAGTCAACGAAATCGTAATTTGAGAATTAAATTCACGTGTAAGACCACCTCTTGACAAGAAAAAAGGAGTGTATAAATTGGAGATGATAATTAGCAGGCGCGTGATTTTGGATATGGTTTACTGCACCCCTTTCTTCTTTGCCTTTTGGAAGACTTAATGAAATAATTGTGTAGTTGAAAAGAGGCATCCTCGGCTAATCCAACAATAAAGAACCTGAAAGTGTGTGTGTGTCATTTTCGTATACACCGAATGGGGAACACAGTGTATTTTTTGAGGCGTGTATACACCCCATCAAGCAGTGTTGAGGCTCAATCCGGAAAACATGAAATGGCACAAAGTGTGACATGGGGTTTATAATTGGTAAATAGGGACGTGGGGGACCCCTTTTGGTCAGGAATATATTAATGATACGGAATAAAAATAAAACAGAAATCATAAAGAGAAATCTCAAACAAACTCAATTCTATTTTTGGAGCAACTGTAAACAACTTAATGTATTTTTGTTTTGGTACTTAAATCTTAGCCTAAATTTACAAGGAAAAAATGTGATATTATTTTTCTATAATATTTTCTTTTATGGGATTTTCTAAAGAAAGTCGAGTGACTCATGAGTAATCCTCTATGACTGTTCATTAACTGGGATTAGAAAAGTGTTTTAAAATTAGAGGTTTTGTTTGCTTTCGCAATGCTCCACACACTTTACGAGAGGGATCTTTCTCACATGATTGGTTGACATGATCTCGCACAACACATTGCCCAAAACCAATTCACCAGTTCCTATTATTTTATTATGCTTGACTAGCAGCCCCGGAACTATTGGAGTTATCAAGAATCCTGTGTATTAGGGAATTTGGGGATATCAAATAGGATTGCCTGATGGATGTTTTAATGTTGTCTAAAAATGCGGCTGCAAAAAAAAAAAAAGAAAATATGAATGAGACGTAATTTACCAATAGGTCTTTTGAAATAATAAAGACTCTCCCCGGGACTTTTTGCCGCTGATAAGTAATTTCCAGTTGTTCGATAATTTAAGACCATCTTCCTCGGTTTTGCTAAGATCTATGAATCGAGAGAATTGAGCAATTCAAATCACAAAATTTCTTTTAAATACTTGATTTAATTAAACGAATAATTTTTACCACATGTCTTGAAATCCATTTTATCCCATCCAGTGCTCCACCCAATACTAATGGCATTACTGATGGGCAAATCTCCCCGAATATCCTCACTCCAATCCCCGAGATTGAATCCACGTACTCCCAATATTTTCAGGCACTTTCGATACTGCTGGTCTTGCCATACCATAAGTTGCTGCTGCCACACCTGACCATAACTTCTTGGAGGCACTGTATATGTTCTGATTCCAGTGTTCGTGTTCTTTTCTGTAGTACGGTATCCATATCTCAATGCAGCTTTATTTCCGTAATTTATGTTGAAGCCTGGTCTCCAAGTAGCACTCACCGAGGAAGCTCCATTAATTGTTATTTTGATGGGGGTACTTCCAAGTCCATTTTGATGGACGCAGGACGTTGCGACCCAGGGTCCTTGCCATGTTCCCTCTTTCGTTACTCGGTGTTGTGTCCACGTAATTTTTGAACTTTCATCTTCATTGTTATCCTCTTTAATCTTTTCCACTCTGAAATCGGAAACACCAATAAGTGCTTCACCTATCAAAAATGTGAACTCAGTAACTTTGGGGTCATTCATTGCCAAATATGCAAGTGAGTCAACTGCATAACTCAAGTTGTCGAATCGCATAAAGTTTTGCATTGCTGGGCTCTCCAATGGCATAGATACAGCGAAACTCATAAAAATTAACATAAATATTAAACAATTTCTGAGTTTCTTGTCCAATTTGCATAAAAATACCTTTTTGGAGAATAATAACGGGCCTCCTTTTGATGTACCTAATATCCTTGAAGAAGGTGACTGAATCTGGCTAGAAAATATTATCCGAGGATGCACGGAATCGACTCTCGACGAAAACATTTGGTCCTTTTTTGTTTTTTCTTTCTTTCTTTTTCTTTTCTTTTTTTGTGTAAGAGAAACTTTTAAAACTAGGACCCTGAGAAAATAATTCTTATTTATATGTATTCCCAAGGTACTGCTTCTACCCGGTGACTATAAACCTATAGGAACAGGTTCAAAAAACGGTCGGCATCATCCGAAAATGAAAAGGGGTAACACAAGGATTTGAACAAAGCTCGCGTCACTGAAATCTCCACATTTCAGTACTAGCCAAAACGTCGAGAGAATTCTTAAAGTCCAGTTTGTTTATGCATTGGTTCGTTTGTACATGTACCCCACCAATCAAGGTTTCATGTCTCATTACTAAAAAAGGGTGCCTTCAATCACGAGGCTCTCTGTTCAAAAGATCAGATTTCTATGTATCTGATTACACATTAGTTCTTGTCTGAGTTACAACAAGACGTGGACTCTTTCAGTATTTTTACTACAGGACATACCTTCAATCTATTTTCGATTGCGAAATTCCTCCTCCAATACGTTCATGATTTATACTACATGACGATTCTTACGAAACAAGGACTAAAAATTTGAGTTTCTTATTTACGAGATATTCACCATTGTTAATAAATGTTACACAACCACGGTGCCACCCAGCTTAGTGTGCTCCATGAGTACAAAAATCGAAATTTAATTTCAGCCATTTCGTCACCAACTCGAAATTTACCCCCGATTTCACCGGTAAGTTCCCACGAACATAATCACTCCAAGGCTGACAAATGGTTCCATCTGCGCCATTCGTTAGCCTCCGGCAATTTCGGTGTTGCTGATCCTGCCAAACCATCAATTGTTCCAGCCATACTTGTCCATGTCCAAAGCCTGGAATTGCATACCAAGCGGTTTCAGAAATAAGGTTGATTTTCGTTGTTTCTTGTCCAATACTTCTGCTGGATAAAAACCCGAAATCCAAATTAAAACCCTTATCCCAGTTGGCTCCATTACTTACAGATCGGGTCACTGCTATTCTGACCGCACGGGACAGATCCAAATTTGAATAAACACACGAGGAAGGTCTCCACTCCATCCACCACATGCCTTGTTGCGGTGTTTGAAACTCTGTCCAATAAGAACCAACAATGGCATCTTCTGCACTCCATCTTTTTACATTTGTTTCCAGCACTATAGTAAAGTTGTAAATTCCCACCTTTTGCCCTTGAACTGATAACAAGAACTTAGAAGTATCAGTCCCATCCAACGCCATTTGCGTGATTTCTGAAAACGCACTCTCACGATCATCAAACTCAAGTATGCTGGTGTCCAATTCGTTTTCATTTGCTAAGCATCCCCGGTTATTTGTGAAGAAAAATGCAATCCATAAAAGCAAAAAAGAACTGATCATTTCGACGAAAACTTGTGAGCTATTTACTCCTTCAATAAAAACTCAAACCTCCTTGTGAGCCGATTTCGCTTTTTAAATTTTGTAAAATTATTGCTTTTTTGGTCTTTGTTCTTTTATCAAACTTCATTTTGGTGAATGTTTTGCATATATCTGCTACCATTGGTGCACCCAGTACCAATCTGATTCCGCTGCAAATACAGTTTCAAGTGCTGGGCTATGCTACGGAAAATTTATTACTTATATAACTCTCACTTCAATTTCACCTGAAGAATGGATCTTTAATTGTTTTCAAAACGGATTTTCCCGAAAGTGAACCACTGAGCTCTTATTTCGACTTTTATACGTCGTCTTTTGTTAAAATCGAGGGTATGGTTTCCGTGCCAAATTTTTCGGGCTTCGAGGGTAAGCTTCAAATCATCATTCAAAAGTGATTACATGAGGAATTTTAAGTGGAAGGAGTGAAAACGTGAGAGCAGAGAATGGAGTCGGTTTAAAACACTGTTTCACTTTCTTATTAGTATTTCTTTTTATCAATATCTTGCAAATAGGTAACTCAATAAGCGAGGCGAACCCATTTTGTTTTAGACCTGAGAACATTTTCAATTCTTTGTTTCTACATCTAGGCTAAATTTCAGTTCGAAAACTTTGATTCTCTTGTATCTAACCTATCTAATTTGTGAGCTCAGTGTACTTCAAAAGAAGTCATTGCGAGAAATATTTCCGTTTTTTTCTTCTTCAATTAAATAGATATGGCAGATTCAACTCGCCTTCTGCTCGTTCTACCTCTTGGCTTTATTTTTGTTTTTTGAATTGGACCTGAAACCACAGATGCAAAAAGTGAACCAAAATTACTTAACCGATAAGAGTAGTGTTTTTTATTGAATATTTGCGTTTTGTGTTTTTTTACTCCTAATTTTTTTTTTTTTTGTTTCTCTTTTATACTCTTTTTTACTCTTTTTTACCTGCAAACGTTTTCCACTTTGCTTTTTTATTGCTTGTCCCGAAGCGGTTTTGCAGATTAAGTTCCCCCGCCACAAGAGTGAAAATTCATATTCTGTTTTCCTGTAGACCAGCCAAAACTCACCCCATTTTTCACTGGTAAGTCGCCCCGGATATATGCGCTCCATGGCTCACATTTGATGCCTCCCTTTTGATAATGGTGTTTCTTACACTTGCGATGTTGTTGGTCCTGCCACACCATTAACTGCTGTTGCCACACTTGACCATAACTATGGGCTGGAACGGTGTATTTCCTAGTCTCTGATTTTGAGTTATTCTCTGTAGTTTCGAGATTAATCGACATACTGGACAGATGGCCAAATCCAAAGTTGAAGCCAGCTCCAGCACTACGTCCATACGACATTGACTGAGTTAAAGTAACTTCAATTGGTGTATCGCCATGTTCATTCTGATGCACGCAAGATGCAGGGTACCAAGGTGCAAGCCAGGTACCTTGTTGGGCAGTCTGATGCTCGGTCCAGGAAGCCCCCAAGGGGGCGTTTTTGGCGTTCCATCTTTTGGCTTTCTGACCAGTGTAATTAAGGTCAAAATCGGTG
Organism: Metschnikowia koreensis; assembly: GCA_030569435.1. Lineage (NCBI taxonomy): Eukaryota > Fungi > Ascomycota > Pichiomycetes > Serinales > Metschnikowiaceae > Metschnikowia > Metschnikowia koreensis. The sequence goes on along the minus strand of JAJMKX010000263.1, from coordinate 77,105 downwards.
ATTCCAATTAATTTCCCATCGACAATTGCCACGAAATCATGGGTGTCTCCCTGTACGAAAATGAGATCGGTAATCTGATCAATAGCCTGGTCCATATTTTCAAAGCTAACCAACGATACTGGTGGTCCTTCTTCGCCCTGCAAAGCAACAACTGAACTAATAAAGAAGAGCATCAAAGCACACATTGCAGAAGAGATATGCATAAACTCACTGTTTACAAGGGCTGTCTTTTTCCTGGAAAAAGGACTCTCAATCATTGATGAAAAAGGAGCAATTGTGAATGGAATCTTGGTATAAGCTGGGAAATTTTTGTGCTTTGATTGAAATGTCGCCATTTTGATCACTGAAAGAGAATTTTTGATTATATTTTGTTTAGATAATAAAATCATAATCTTTTTTATACTTTTTTTCAGCAATAAAAGCATGGAAATGAAAAGCTTATGCGGGGTATGGGAAAGAGAAAGAGTGGAATTAATCTTTTCGGTCAACGCCGAACTTCGGCTATGTGACACAACAATACGAGTGCTGCTATTTATGTTGAGGCAAATGAAGCAAAAAAAAAAGTGGATTGTTGGTTTGGAGATTATCTTCTTTTCTTACCTTTTGGAAGTTCAAGACCAGCTCATACAAAAAGTCAGATGATGAATCGCTTGATATTCAACTATCGAGCTTTCTAACTTCCAAATCAAACTCTTTTGTAGGATTTAACTTTTTTACTTCTGTGACTCAGAAGTCATTGTTCCTGGGAATGACTATGTATAACTAAATCTCTAATATTCAAGGAGTGAGGGATTGAATCACATTTTCCGCTTTATTTGTGCCATATGCGTTCTTTAACAATGTAAATGCTTACCTTTATTCCAGTTCCGTCCTTTGCATCTCTCTCCTGAACTTTGAATTGGAATAGTGGCTATAGACCACATAAAACAAGATCGTGTAAATTCTTACTTGGGTGTTCTCTCGGCTGCTCTTTGTCAATTAGCCGATTTAATTTTCCAAATTTTTACGGTGCTTTCCGCATAAAACTTAAAACTTTCTCTACTGAAACTCTGGGATATACTTAATTTAACTTCGTTTATTACTGTTTTTCTTACTTGGACCAGGTAAATAATGTTCTTTCGGACGTTAATTCAGTGAAAATTAAATTGTGCAAAAGCTCTCTTTCTTTGATAAGAGCCACGGCATTTATGAAACGCCATATTTCTGGCTCCCACTCGCCAGCCAAATCCCTGTGCATTCTTAATCGGTAAACTGCCTCGGATAATTTCACCCCAATCACCACACTTGAATCCATCAGGCATACTACTGTCAATAGCGCATCTTTGCTGTTGCTGATCTTGCCAAAGCACGAATTGACGCCGAAATAACTGGCCAAAGCTTCTTGCCGGTACCATGTAATGCCCCTCGCCAGAATCTCTTATATCTTCACAAATCTCGTAACCATCCTTCAAAGCTTTGTATTTCGCTAAATTAAATTTGAACCCGGCGTCCCACGTTGCACTGTACTCCCACGTAATATTCATGACAAAAAGTTTTGGCGTCTTTGCCTTATTTTCTTGCGGACAGGAAGTAGATCTCCAGGGTCCCCAAGTCGTTCCTTGATCGACAATACGAGACCGTATCCAACTTGCACCTGAAGGAAAATCACTGGTGTTCCATCTTTTGCTAAGACTAGAAGTATCATGCATGGTGAAATTTGAAATACTGATAATGTCTCCATCAACCAAAAACAAGTATTCTTGGGATCCTGAAAACGTGGCTATATCGACAACCTCATGTATTGCAGTGACCATATCAGTAAACATTGGTAAGCTCCCAAAATAATCTTTTTTTATAAGGAGTGCCATTGTCGAACTCAACATGTAGAATGCTAAAATCAAAACATCGCAAGGCTGCGTCTTGAACATATTGAATCCCTTTCCAATTATAATTTGACTGGAAAAGAACCTGCGAGAAGGAGAAATTGGAGAAAAGGTTCTTCTACTTAGTTGCAATTTCAAGTTTATTTGATCCTTTTACAATCATACAGCATGCTTTTGTTCATAAGGCACATTATAAGTGTTTCTTAAGAAATTACTTAGCCTCAATTTTGCCCACATCTGAATATTTATTGCTTCCCTCTAATTTGTTTCAATTCAGTTCTTTGCTACAATTTGTTGGGCTGTGTAAATGAACAATGAATTCAATTTCCCAAAACATTGCCCGGAAGATGAAAGATTCCGAAGGTGAAATTATCGCAATTTTACTTGTGCTTTAAAATAACCAATTATTCCTGAAATATATGAATAATAGCTCAGACATGTTCCTGAATTAAATCATATTTCCACTTTTGAAAGAATGTAGGATCATTCATGTAGAAAGAATCGTCTAAGATTTTTAAAATTTTTTCCACCGAGAGAATTTTCTTGATTAGCTGCAAGAGTCAGTACGCAAGCTACGTGAAACCACTTCTTGTTTTACACAGCCACGAGAGGAAATTATTGCGGTTGATTATACTTCTGGAAATAATACCACGCAAATTATCTCACCCAAAGGAAGAATATTATAATTTTTCGAGTATTTAATTGATCAGCCGCTTTTGCTTCCTGCTTTAAAATTACTCCAATTTTGCACATTCTTCTTATCTTACCACTTTGTATTGAAAGGAATTTGTCGTTCCATTTGTTGTATATAATATACCATTTTATCTAGCTCGCAGCCAACTCAGCCATTCTTTTTAGGAATAAAGCTCGACTTTTAATTGTAAACTTTTGCATTTTAAAGGGGTCTGTATCGAAAAGCAGTCTTGCTTTCTTGAACTCAGCCGCGTCTTTCGAAACTAAAGATTGAATGCATATCACAAATTCTGCAAACAGCGAAATTTTCCGTCTTTTTGTTTCAAGTTAAAAATGTAGGCTTACCTCAAGAAATTCACTCCTTCTTGTCTTTCTGATGATCTGTCTTTCTTCAAATTGTATCTTAGGGATTGGCATTTCTTTAAGACGCTGAAGACTTTTTTTTAATGTAGTAGCCTCCAACTGTCTTTTCGGTTCATAAGTCTGAACTATAAAATGAATGAAATAAAAAGGAAAACACTAATAACGGACATGCAAAGAGATATCTTCGCCTTCCTACTAACTCCGTTTCTTTCTCTGTATAAATAACCACGCGAAAATGGAGGTCTATAAGGATGCCATAAAGATAGTCCTTTGTCATTTGTGGAAGTCATAACTGAAGAATTTGTTTTCAATAAACCCGTATTATGCATTCTGAAGTCTATGAAATCTCGTATATTATTTCGGAGCTTGGGGTACACATTCATACTTATAGCGATTTCCACATAGCATACACATACGAAAACAGTAAGTATAGAAAAAAAGCCGAGGAAAATGATTCCGCATGATTCGTTGCTTTTTTGACCTAGTCGATAATATTTAAGGACGGAACCTTTTCTCAAGAAGTCACTTGAAAATTTCTCGGCATATTTAAGTCCGAAACTTCACCTCCAAAAGTCCCGTAACTGTAACAATGTGACGTGAATATTGAGTATATAAAGACGACGACTAGTATTGGTCTGTTTGCTGTTTTTCTACACTCGAGCAAGTTTTATTCGAGAGTATAATTTCGAAGGACCAGAACGACGTGATTCTTTCTTGTTGATTAAGAAAGGTATACACGTTTTTGTGTTTCCTATTGTGTTGTCCCCTTCATTTTTTTTTTCTTTTGCTTTGCGTTGTTTTTGGTGCTATACTTACCTTACTCGTTCCCCTTGAATCATCAAACTGATCTTCGAAATGCTTCAGAAGCAAATCACGTTACATTCAATGTTTTTTTTTATAAACAACCTCAGAAAGACATGATATATCTTTCTTGATTCCGTTTTCAGCCTAACCTCAAAGTTTTCAAAGATATTTAACTTCCACTAGCGAAAATGAACAATCATGAGCTTAGCTGCCACCACCACAAGTATGAATATCCAAGAATCCAATACCTAAATCCCACTCAAACACCTGCCCGTTTTCTACAGGAATAAAACCACGAACTGTTGGCCCCCAAGCCCCACAAATAATCTCTTTTCCGGTCTGAAACATTGTGTCGCAACTTCGACTACGTTGTTTCTGCCAATAGAGCCATTGCAGCAGCCATACTTGGCCTCTTGCTTCGGCCGGTAAAAGATATTCCCGAAACTGGAAAGCTTCGTTGGCCCACACTAAGTCGTAGCCACTTAAAGTTCCACTTTCAAATGCCAATTCAAAATTGAACGAATCAATCGCAGACACTATGCTTGATGTTGCCTGATGCAACTTAATTAACTTTGGTTCCCTTCCTTTGTTTATATGAACACAAGAAGCCGGTTTCCAAACACGCCACTTTGAACCCTCGTCCACGATATGATACTCAACCCAAGAAGCACCTAATGGTGTCTTATCCCTAGTGCTTCCACCTTCAAAATCTCCAGAAAACTCTAAAGAAAAGTCAGAAATGCCCACCATTTTTTCACCCAAGTGTAGTACGAACAGTGTCCGGTTAGCATTGGCCATTGCCAAAGTAGTTAAAGTGGAAAGAGCTGGCACCATGTTATCAAAATGAAGTGAATTTCCCCATCCCGTAAAGACTTGTGTTGAGGCTGCTGTCACCATGGCCATTGCAAGAAGCAAAACTTCTAGTTGTGTGTTTGGACGATATTTTGCATGCTTCATTTTTACCATTGAAAAGCAATAACTCATTCCATTGGAGACAGTACGTAAAATTAACATGAATCCAAATTTCAGGTCAGCAGTGACTTTGTTCATGAAACGTCGCAAAATTCTCCCGAACGGCCGGTCACGAAAAACTGAATACATTTCTCCTTTAATATAATCCTAAACAATTTGGAAAAAGTGAGCAAGTTTCATCGAAGTTTAAGTCTTGAGAATGTGAAGGTGAATTCCAAAATCTTTCTTCAAGGCTGTGCAAGGCCGAACAATAGAATTCTCGAGTAATATGTTTCCGGGAAAACCGCTTTTGATTACAACATTCGAACACAAGGTCAATCAATGTTCCCCTCATTTTCTTTCTTTTTTCTCTTTTCAGGGGATTGAAAAAAAAAAGCTCAATATTCGAATATCGTAGTAAGTTCAATAGGTTCTGGCGAGCTGACACGACAGGTTTTAGTGTTTTTTTCTTTTTTATTTATCTACAAAAAGCTTTAGAGCGAAAAATATGGCGATTACTCTTTCTAGTAGAATATTCATTAATGATATCTAGTTATTGAAGCATTAGCTGCTCGAATTTAAATGGCAACCTATTTAATGCTCGTAAATAGGGCAAGATAATTAGCGGTCTTTAAACATATTTTTCTTTTATATCCTCTTCTCCACAACGATGAGTTGAGATTTAGTGCAATTACACTGAAACGGTCGATTTCTTCAGACGTTTCTAACGCCCCTTGTGGCCAACAATATGAATTTCCACAGATTTATCCATCCATCAATCAATCCACCACCATGGCATCTGCATCCGTCTGCAGGTCCTCGTCCACCACTATAAGATCCAGTAATACGGCCTTTTTCGGGTTACTAGCTGCGCTTGCGCTTGTCACACTCTGGAAAGGTAGCGTTGATTGACCCTTGCTTAAAACAGGGGTCTTTTCCTGTTCTTTAGAAGAGGTAGAAGAGGCAGCAGCAGCAGCAGAATTTGGCTCATCAGCCACGTCATCCACATCCTCACCGATGATATCACGATGTTTTGCGCGATCTTCTTCCGAAACATTAATGCGTTTTTCTTTCAATGCCTTTTCTACAGGCTGGGTTTTGGGAATCGTGTCAGTAAGAAAGTACAACGATTCTTGCGAGCTGACCGCAGAACTCAAGTCACGGTATTGGATCTTTTTGCGTTTTTCTGCTTTCGCATTCATCGACGCCTGCTCTACTAAATACTGTACAAATAATTCCGTGGCTGCTCCAGTAGCATAAACTGCACTAGCAGAAGACCCGGCATAATCCGGGTCCATTTTGAAAATCTTTTTAATTTTCAGAAGGGGAAGCAGCATTGCCGTGTCTTCCTCCAGCAAATTGCTGCTTGTCGCGTGCTCGTCATGTGGCGTGGTAGTTTCATCGATCATAATATGTTCACTGTTTAAAGACATCTTGGCGTAGATAAAATGGTGTGTGGTGTTTTATGGGAGAGTCGGCTTATTTTTGAAAAAATGTCGTGAAATTTTTTTTCTCTTGTGCAATCCGTATTATTTATATTACTGGATTTGAAAGTGTGGAATATTGTTTGTTTTATTTTTTTCGTTTTTGTTTCCCTCTTTTCTGATTGTTCGCTTATTCTTTTCAATGGAAGCTCACTTCTTACAAGACGCGCCTCAGGCTTTGAGAAAACAGTGTGCATGATAGCGGCGAGTTGGCGAGTCGGCGACATGTGCAGTTTCAGTCAAGCTATGAATTTTGGGACAATCAGATAATTATCCTTTTTTTTTCTCCTTGATATTTAAATTGGTGATTGGTCTATTCGATTTTAATGTTCATATTTTTTATGAAAAGGGGTTGCTTTTTCTTGCATCAAAAAAAGTTTCTCTACTAATTGAATTCTTAATGAGGCCTGGGCATTAGATTGAGACAAATCCAGAGTTTATCCCAACTAAAGTTAAATTAAACACAATCTTCCTTTCTTTAATTTTAGTCATGTTATAAAAATTAGCAAGAAAAGACGTTTATTGTTGTGTTCTTTCAATTTCAAGACTTTCCACTTTTTTAGAGCAAATCAATTTTAACGTGAAAATTAAAAAAATCACAATTGCGCACCGTTGTTACCTAAAGTCCCCAAAAAGCAGATTTTTTTTCAAACTTCTTCACCAAGAAAACTGTTGCATCTGTTCCAGCGATCAAACTTTATTAAACTGGTTTTTCTGTAGGAAAGAAAACGGCCTCAAGAATTGGCAAAAACGAAATAAAGAAAAATCGTGCCTGTTATCTGAAACAGCCTTAAAAATCAAAGGTCAGTTTTAATCTCTGATATGAAAGTATTAAGCCGCTAATGATTCGTAAAAATAGCAAAAACTCAACTCAAACATGGAAAGATTCTCGCATAAAAGGTGTTTTTAACTATAGAAGATGATCCTTACACTCGAAACGATAAATCACTAAGACAAGACATCTCAATAACCTTGCAAATAACACCCACATCTACACCTTAAAAAAGCCCATAACGTTCTCATTATCTATATACAAAATTTCTCTAACTCTAGGCCACAGTGTTCTGCTCCTGCTCAGCAGCCACAATATCTGGGTGCACGTACTCCTCCAAATACAGCGTTCTCTCCAAATCCGGGTCGTTATAGTTTTCACCAAACTCAATGAATTCCTTGATGTGGTGCCAAGCAAGCTGTGGGTCCTTAAAACCATCCTTGTATCCATCGAAAGTTTGTCTGACTTGAGGCACTGTAGGCGAAACTAGAGCTTTGAGTACAGAAGAGTCCAAACCTTCGGGGACAACGTAGCTTCTGACCTTGCTCCAGTCAACTATGTAGATACCAGCAGCATTAAGCTTACCGTAACCGGAAGATCCCGTACCTTTGTAATAATGCTTGTTACCCTGTTTTCCGGTCAATGGATGTCTTTTGGATCCTCTTTTAGTCAAACCGTACCAGGGCTGGCCGTCCTTGAATGTTTGCCAAGGACGTTTAAGATTACTGGCCACGGACTGCTGGAAGTTAAGTACCGAAGAAGCTCTCATTGTTGTGTGCGAGGATTTCAAGTGCTGAAGACTCTTTCTTTTCGTGTTTCTTAGATAGGCTCGGTTTTTTTTTTTTTTTTTTTCACCACTAGTGGTGCTATATATGCAGGAATATTGTTTTTGAAAACGTTTTTGGAAAGGTATAAGTTGCACGTTTTGAGAAAAAAAAAAGGTAGAAGAGAGGCTCTTCAAGGATAAGTATTAGAAAGATTAGATTCTTCTTCTTTTCTTTTTTTTTTTTTCTTTTCCATAAAAGGGATCCAAGCTCGACCTTTTCAAAGGACTTACAGGAAATATAAGGCTTCGCGAACTGTAGCGCATTTCCAGGCTCGCGGTGTTGATGAGAGGTGCTCATATGGAGAGAATTATGTACGAAACATTATTGAAAGAAAAATACAACTGCAATTTTCTTTCGCCGATCTTAAAAGAAACTTGGTTCAGGTTCAAAGTTTTTATGTCAATAAGAATAAAACGGAACAAATTGGCAAAGGATCTCAAAAGAGCTCAATGCTCGAGACTTGCACAACTGTTCACGTGACCGTCTCAGAGGCTACCCATGAACGGTTCATCCTTTTTTCATTTTCTTATTTTCCTTTACATCAATATCGTAATATCGCATCTCAGTTGAAAGGGTTAAAACTATTCTCACTCTAAGTTTTGGTTTTTATTGCAACATACGGTGTTGGCTTTTGTTTCAGTGTCCTACCTGTGAGGACTAAAACGATTGAAGAGGCACCTCGTTTTGCTTTGCCTAAGAATATAGAACTCCACACCGTTTTCTTAATCTTAGAGTACTTCCCAACTTAGGGAATAAAAATGTTTCGTGGGCTTATGCTGCTTTACAAATCCTGGTCCAAATTCTGTATCAATTACTGGCTGTGCAAAGTTAATTCAATTCGCAACCTTAAGGCTAGCTTTGGAGACAAGGAAAAAATTGCATAAAGCGAAAACCATGGTGTTGATTTGCGAATCACAACCAGATTCAAGAAAAATGACTTATTTAGTATACTCGAAAACTTTCTAGTTTAAAAAATATTTTTACCATTTGTTTGATTACCACTCCATATTAAACTATTCAAGAAACGGTGTCCTACTGAGTCGCGCGAGCTATAGACAATGTGCGGCTGGGATCTCCCCCACTTTAAGCTACGCCTATAGAAATGTATACAAAATGAAGTCTGAAATTTTAAGAACTTTATACACGAATTTATGAATTAAGCCGATTTTCTAATTTCTTGAGAATGAGCTACTCACAAAAAAAGTCCTAGATTAAAAATTCACACCTTTAAGGTTGATGCCCCCACCGCAATGATGCAGAGGGACTTATCCGGCACATACCGATAGCAACCAGATATCAGCATTCCAAAACCAGCACACTAAATTTTGTCAGATCTTACGATTGCGCAGAATTCTCCAAAAGAAAGAAGAAGCAATTAAAGAAATTAAGAAAAAATGTCAATTCCAGAAACCCCTCAAAATCCCGGCCCTTTCTCCGTTCAGCACGGATACGCTGACATCCAAATTAAGACGCATACTTATCGGGACCAGCCCACCGCATTGCCTGGCCAACCTTCAAAAGCACTGCAGTTTATCAATTCGAAAACAGACAAGGAACACCGAAAGAAATATGGGAAGAAAATTTTCGAGTTTCTTTTGAACACGTTGTGCCGATAAGTAAAGGCTCAGTTTTAATTTATTATGAACTTTTCTTTTATATTTTCCAAGTACTTCGTGGCTGTCTCTAATTGTCCTTCGCCTTCATAGTCACATCTTAATAAACAATGGTGATTCTCAACAGCTTTAAAGCTTCAGCCGAGGGAGTGCTTCATGCACAAGTTCCACGATTTCCTTGGCAAACCCGTAGCTTCCCTGGTATCCTCCTCCTCCTGCTCCATATCCATGTATAAGCCATTTTTTCGAGCAGTCTCGCTCAATTCGTGGGCCGGCTTCACGGAAAGGCCGGAGTCCCACACTAACACTCACAATATCGATATTTTCCGGGTTCCCGTGTCTTGAAGGATCCACTAATTCCGGAAGATAGTGTTTGGCACGGGCCACTATACGTTGAGTCAACTCAGTATCCTCATGACCATCCCAATTATCTTTATGAAAACTGCCTCCAATTATAGCCCCGCCTTCCTTTCTTGGAAACACGTAAAGAGCCTCGTTTGCATAATCGAAGCCTGAAACCATCTGAACTTTCGAGATGGCATTGCGTACTACAAGCACTTGGCCCCTCACTGCGTAATTGTGGCTTGGATCATCGACACCCACGATCTGGGCGGCTAAAAGCCCGGCACAATTGACCACTATTTTGGCGGTTTTGCCCGAACTGTGTAAAAATCTTGCCTTCTCAATATTTGTGATTCTGGGTACGCGTTTGATAACAATCCCTAGCTCTAGGCATTTTTGGGCGAGATATGCCAAATATACCGGTACTGAAATGACAAACCCGTCGAATTCCCAGCCGTAAACTGTGCCTGGAATCAACTCTTGCGGAGAAAGTTCACGTCCATTCGTCAATCGATCATACCATGGAGCCGATTTGGCAGAAGCTCCCTTGCTTTTCCCAGTTTCTTGTCCAAGACCCTTTTCCGTAAAGTACTGTACATTTTTCTTGCGCCAAATACCGGCCTGAGGATCATCGGCCAATTTCTCAAACACGTGATACGACTCCTCGTCGATTTTTTGTAGCCTCAAATCAGTGGCGGAAGCAAAAGAACACCAATTGGCTCCGGCATACGGCGAAGTATAGGTGGTGTCAATATCCCCGGGAAGAAATGTTGCCACTATAGTAATGTCGAGGAATGGGATCTTCCGTTTAAGTTCCAATGCAGCTGTAAGGCCAATCACTCCAGCTCCAATAACGACTACTGGCTCTGACATTTTCTTTTCTGATTTTTATAGGCTCTTAATATATCTTAAAAAAAGAAAGGAAATCTTGGATAGTTTTTTCGAACCTTAAACCTCCTTATATAGTTATCTTAAGGAAAGTCTAACCAGATTAAGTAGAACCTTGTTGCCGGGCCGAGCTGCGGCTGCGTTATCAGGCACGAGACGTCCGATTGGTTGAATGCAGGATATTAAGATTAAGGATTTCAAACTACTCGATATTTCCACAGGACAAAAAAGGACGCCACTCTTCAAATCGAACTTTTTAAAAGAGAAGGAAAATTTCTAAGTGTGAAAGAAATGGAAGGAGAATCTAGTCTTGAAGTTTCTTGGTTTTATGTTCTAAACTTCTGGTCCTAAGGCCTGGGCCATACTAATCAACCGCGATTGGGATGGCATATAATTATTTTCCCCTGCACAATCAAAAAAAATCTGGGCTGCTTACATAGGCCCGTGTTGTTGCCATTTCTGTTCCTTGGAACTTATGAGTGTATTTTCTCTGATATTTCTGGGATTTTTTCTTTTTACTTTATGTGTAAATAAGCGGTTTTCAGCATTTATAAGAATTAATTGTTATGGATGAGTCGAAAAATGGAATACAAGAAGCATAGTATGCAAGATATGCTGGACAGTAAGTTATGTAGATATAAGAAGAATTAAACTTCTGACCAGCTGCCCTGAAAATAGTGACTCATAAGTATGCGTCATATTCTTGTGAACGAGACCTGCAAAGTTTTCAGAATTAAAAATTAAGCCCTCTGATCTATTTAAAAATGGCCCTGTTCAGCTTTAAACAAAACAGGCTGTTCTACCACAATATGTTTAACTGGATATCTGATTATACGCGTGGTCATTGAAAGACGTCAGCATAATATTATAGTGATATCAATGATTGGACTGCAAAGAAATATATGGTTTCTTTTCTTCCTAATAGCCACAAATAAATTCATATATTCAAAAACTGGTGATTCTTCTGAGAATTTCCTAATCCGAATAATTGGCTGTCGGCTGAAAACCATAGTGTAATAATTTGTTACGATCCCAACAGACCTTCACATATCTCAGCTCCACAAGACTGTATAGACTTCACAATGAATATGATTTTCATAAGCAAGTAGAATTCCAAATTTTGGGGATGTGGTTTCTAAAACCTTATGTCTTGACATATATCAACCAAAAAATTGGCTCCTGGAATGTTTGGCAAAGACGTGCCCTGGTTTGCAGCTGTCTCAAATTAATAGTATCTATGATCTACACATTCTCCGGAAACTAATACAAATATATTCTAGAATCAGACTAGATTTAAGTTCTTATAGACAATAACGGAAAAAATGGAATTTATATAAGGCCTAGTAGGCGGCATTACACAGACTCCTGAAGGTACTAGCGTCATCCACTGTTTCCACATCACGTGACTATTTCTTCAATAATCGAAGTGTGCACACAATAGTGAGGACGGTCCAGACGTGTGATAGTCTACCCCTCGAAAATTCCCATTCCTCTATTAAAATTTGGAACGAATCTTATTTCAAAGTAATAAACTGATTCAGTTCCATTCCAACTAATTTTTCTCTCGAGCGTATATCCTTAATTCAAACGAAGTTAAGAAGACCGAAAAGAATATCCTGCATAAACTCCAATCACCGCCTCACCTCCACGTTACCTGTCTCGCAACACGACACGATCAAATTGTTAAAAAAACACATCCTTGGAAAGAGACAAGAATCATTACAAAACAATATAAAAGAAAACTCCAATTGTTTCAATTGATATGTTCTCTTTTGCAAAGAAACTCAAGGATAAATTCGAAGGCGGTGTTGGGTCTGGTACCGACTCGGATTCTTATTTCCACACACACCTTGCCCGTAATAATGCGGGTCATGGGCTTCGTGTTCTTTATGTGAAACCAGACTCAAAGGCATATGACGCCGAATTTGAAAGCTGGTTCGACTATATTGTGGGCGTAAATGGCCATGGATTGCCCATGAGACACGTGCAACACACGGGCCCTTCGTATAGCATTGGTGAAGACGGGCTGTTTAATTATGGAGATTCTGCTGCCGCTTCTTTAGAAGCCAGTATGGTTGATTTTGATCTTTTGGCCCAGGAATTTGCTATGGTGGCACAAGGCCCCGAAAAAGTGATTCATTTCGAAGTTTGGAGCGCCAAAGGCGGTGTGCTGCGCCATGTTCTGTTCCCACTTGATCTAATTGTAGGAAAACAACCACAAACAGTTAGTCATCCACAGGGAACATTCCATTTATACGAAAACTTATTTGCAGAACTTGGGCTTACTGTTTCCTCCCAGCATTTGACCACCGCCACGCATGTGTGGAGAATCCTCAACACACATATTCATTCACCAGCTTTCCAGGCACAACTTGCCCCTTATTCAGACTATATTATTGGATGCAACTCGGCATTCCCTACTGATATTGAAGGCAAGGGTCTTTTGGCCGGTGGCGGTGAACAGCGTTTAGCCAAGGCAGTGTCCGAATATTATACACACCATCAGGAAACGCTTCAGGATGATCGAATCCCGGTTATTCTCTATATCTATAACCACGATTTCGACACGGTACGTCCTGTAACAGTATACTTATCACGTGCCTGGGCGCCGGGTCATAACAAGGGCATTCTTGGCTGTGATGTCGGGTATGGACTACTTCATAGGCTTCCTGCCGTTCCAGGCAAGTTTGAGTCCTTTGTTACACCTGTGCCAAAAGCTCCAGTAAATATTTCCGCCCAAACACTCGAGGAACCGTTTGTTTACAACGATTCTAAGCCAATTGCGATAACCACAAATCCGCCAGTCCAAGCACTGCCGATGAAAAGCAAGGCCTCAAATAAGTATGCACCTGTTTCCCAGTTTCAAACTCAAACTCAAACTGAAATTGAACCGCAAGTTGAAAATGCTGTTTCTCAGGAACAAGATCACGTATCTGATCCAAAACTTTCTGCGTCTCGCGAAGCAGTAGTTAAGGAAGTAAACACGGAATCTGAGAATTTAGGTGAAGTAGAACAGTCTAAGGATAAAAGCGAGATGTCTGAAATTGATCAAAAACAAGTGATTCATACTCCGCTCGAAAAAGAAATTTCTGAAACGACAGAGTTTCCACACATCGAGGGAATAAGCCCAGAAAAGGACATGCAGCAAAATCCAGGCGAACATCTTGAAACCTCGCCAGCTCAAGCAGAGTTTGATTTGCAAGAGAAATCTTCTACTACGGATATCGAAAAGGCTTATACCGAGGATAAATGTCCTGAGATCGACGATTCAGTACCAAAGGATTCGGAAAAATCCGTGCCTGCTCAAGTTGAATTAAACTTAGGTGGACTTTCCCTTGAAGAAGTGCCTGAACCAAATGCTCCTCCAATTATTCTGCCCCTTACAGAAGAATTCACAGAAATCCCTCTCACTTCTCAGAATATAATTATCGAGTCCGAGAAAGAAGAGTTACCGTTGGTTGAAGATCCTAAACACACAAATGATTCAGTTCCTAGTAAGACATCTATTGAAGACATCGAATCAGGTGAAACAGAAGCACACGATTCTACTTTGAAACCACAGAGTCTCAGCAAAATAGATTCCTTATTGGACGAAGACGAGGATTTCTTGGATGAAGAATTGAATGAACCAGAGGCTGAACCTGAACAAACTGCAAATGTGGAAGAACAGCAAATGAGTGAAATTCCATTAAACGACCCAGCTCTCGTCGGGCCTCTGGCTCCACCAATTTCAAAAATACCCGCCTCACCACCAAGAATCTCGCCACCTACACAAAATTTGGTGAATCCAGTTTTCTCCCCAATTAGGCCGGGATTACCCCTTAGTCCATCTGCTGCTGGCCCGCCAATTGCAAAGCCTGGTCGTCGGAGAAAAACACATGGAGCGGCAAACTTAGGTAGTCTTGCAGATTTCATGAACGAGGAGCTCTCGAAATCAAAGGCAAATGATCAAAACTATAACTCTACAAGCATGGAAAATGGAACGGATGGAGTTCCACCCCCACCACCCAAATCTGTTAGACGATAGTTTATGATTAATGAAAGAAAAAGTTTCGTTTGAAAAAAAAAAAAAGTAGACTTTCCCATGTAATTCCAACGAAAAGAGGAAAAAATAAAGAGAGATTAGTGAAAAGAAAGGATGAAAAAAGAACACTTAAATTTGACAAAAAAGCCTGCCCACTGTCGGAATCGAACCGACGATCGCCTCATTACGAGTGAGGCGCCTTACCACTTGGCCAAGCGGGCGAACTTGGAAAAAACGCGGTAAGCGAAGTCAGGTGGGCTATGCCGAACTTGGTGTCAGAAGTTCTTACCAGATTTAGCGCCGCTTCTTTTGATATATAATACTCGATTTTGAACATGGAAACTTTTTAAATGAGATTTTACAGCTTTGCGCATTTCGGAACTACTTTTATTGGAGTATAACGTGAATTATACGGTACTTGGCCTATTGAATGTGTTTAGGACCAGTGAGAAGAGTATTTCCCTCATAGTCTACTAACTCAGCTGATCCATTGATCTAGAATTTTATTTCCTTTTGGTAAAAATTCTATTTTTGTCCGGAACACAAAAAACCGTTGCATTTGTCAGAACCGGCGATTTCTTTTCTAATCGGAAAAAAGAATAATAAGATGAATCTTTAAAAAAAAAATAAAAGAAAAGAAAAGCATTACTTACATGAAGGTTTCTTGACTAAGTCTGGCCTTTTGGAAAGATTCTTTCTTGAGAAAAAAAAAAAAAAAAAAAAAAAGAAAGAAATAGAGATAAAGACGAATTTAAACAATTGATAAATTCAAAACTTTAGGGTTTTCACAATAGCTAAGAGATAGCGTTATTTGTTTCTTCCACATTTTGAGCTTGATACACATTCGATATAATTACTTAATTTACCTACCTTTCACTTTAAAAGCACTCTATTTCTATCAATGATTTACACTAAGCCTATAAAATGAGGTTTCTGAATTGTTTCAATGCTTTCACTTATGTAAGGGAGTACTCGCAAACTTACAAACTTACAAAAACTTACAAGTTATCTACAAGTCGCGTCAAAGTTAAGTCTTCATATTTCGCAACCACACTCGTCAACTCTGTAAGATCTGCAAAAGCAAAAGCAAACTTTAAGAATTTTTATATGAAGTACTTTAAGATTAAATATTTTTTTAGAAAGAATTTTCATAGACCTTACTCTGGGACTTAATCGATCACTTCTATTAATTGTATTGGTCGCAGCCTCGTTGGCGATAAATAAGATAAACTAACCTGTAATCGTCAAGAAAAGTTGTTCACTATCGTAGAAAAAAACCACGGAAATAATTAGAATTTAATTAATCTTTTTTACCTAACCTTGTTCCCAAACTGATTGTAAAGTTCATCCGGTAGTAAACTTTATAAAGTACTTTATTAATTTCCATCAACGAGACCATATGTCGCGCACCCAATTCTTATTATCCATCATGATTCGACGCTCTGCGCAATCTCGCACGTTACCATTCTGTATTTGCAATAACATTGTGTATCTATTAATAAACTCCAGATCATATCTATTGATCATGCTGGAATTGCCGATTCTCACAACACTAGGCCTTTTTATCATTGATGAAAATCATTACCCAGCAGCTTCTGGACGTGAGTCCGAATATGATATTATTGGAGGAGGTGCTTCATATGCGATAGTAGGAGGAAGAATTGCATCGGGTGAAAAGTTGGGCCGCCAAGTATGTGGGATTCTCGATAAAGGGTCGGATTTTCCTGAAACAATCGAAAATGAAATTTCAACTTGGAAATCAGGTGCTATTTTCAGATCAACGCCCAATCGCTTGACATCACGTGGAGCAAACATTTATGGCGACGACGGTGTGCGTCGATTTGTTTATAAATCGCCCAAAAAACGTATCGTGGCCGAGGATATTGTAGAAACTGCAAATTTGATACAACTGCGTAGTTTCCATTTTTGTTGCTCGATTGAACGATGTGAGGAAACAATCGATATTTTCAATGCAGCGCGTGCGGAAAGAAACATTTCGCTACCAAGACCCGAGTTCATTTTTGAGCCATTTCCGGAGGTGTGTATTGCGGAAAATCTTGCTAAATTGCATAAGGTTTTGCCCTTGGTGGATGTTTTCACACCGAATCTCGACGAAGCGGCGGATTTTTATCTGTTACCCAGACTCCCAAAAACCACCGAGGAAATTGAAAATTTAGCACTGTGTTTCTTAAGCAGCAGCCCTCTCAATGGCGGGGTTGTACTTCGATGTGGTGCATTGGGATGTTTTGTGAAAACAGGAAACGTTTCTATAATGCTTCCTGCTTACCATCAAAACCAGGCTAAAGTCATCGATGTAACTGGCGGTGGCAACTCATTTTGCGGCGCATTTATGGTAGCTCTCGAACTTTCCGGCGACTGGCTCGCTGCGGGAATCGTGGGGAATATTGCTAGTGGTGTAGTGATTGAAAAATTGGGCATGCCACAAGTCCTGAATGGGGATGTGTGGAACGGGGTGCTGTTCCAGGATCGTTTATCACTTTACTTGAACGCTAATGCAGACTTGCTCAAAGGGTTTGACCGGGAAGTTATCAACTGGATGTAACAGTATTAGTCTATAAATGAGAAAGATATTTATGTGTCTATGTATGGTTTATGTTTTAGATGCAGAGATAAACTTGTCTGCCCGATAAAGTCCCCGAAGCATTTCCTTGTCATCAGTCCATGCACGAAGCACCTTTCCATAAACGTAGAAAAGGATTCCAAGTAAACCAACAAATAATTGGACACACCCGTAAACAACAAAGAGGCGTTTACCATCTAGCGACAGGTATGCATCGTTATTGAATAACGAAAACACAAATCCGATCACATTTTTGGCAAAGTTGAATGATACCAATGCTTCGGCAGCAAACATCTTATAACAATCGATAGTGTATGTGATGGCAGTGGTCGAGGCCATAGAAGAGCCAAAACTGAGACATCCGAAAAAAATAACTGGCGCTATCCACGGGTCCAGCACGTGTGCAGACCAGCCATAGCCCATTAGGCCAATCGAGGTAAAAATTGTTGATGGAATCAACATCAAAAGCCGGAATTCAGGCTCGTAAACTCCGCGATTGGCCCGTACAACTGCCTGTGTGACCATGTCACCAAAGATACCAGCTGCAAGTGAACCTAGAATGCCGCCCACAAATGGGGAAATGTAGAAAAGGCCGATTGTTTGTGCAGAATAGCCGTATGGTGGGGCTCTAAAGATTTCGCTGAGCACCTCGGATATGACTATAAGCCACACCACGGCAAGTGAATATACGAGTGCCCCATAAAATACTCCTGGGTATGCGTAGAGGTACATGGGCCGAAGCGCCACCATCCACCACTTGTCTGCAGAATGACGGCCAGAAACCACATGAAGTCTATGTCTAAAAGATTTGGGCAGCGCAGTAGCCGGACTTGTACTGTCAGTATCAGGGGTTTTGGGTTTTGGCAGTGCCTGCGGCGGGGCCAGTGTACGGTCCCAGTATGTTTCAGGTACAAAAAGAAAAGTAAGTACCAAATTGAGTGCCAAAAACATCAGCTCTATCCAGTAGAGCCAGTGGCGATTTAAATGTTGAAAAATCAATGACGAGAGTAGCGGAAGAATGTTTTTGCCGCCGAGAAGTAAGAGCGTATAGAGACCTGTACGATACGCTCTTTCATGCTGGAAGTATAGTTCGCTTAGACTTGCAGAAGCCAAACTTTCTGTGGGCGAAGCACCAAATCCTGTGAGAATACGGCCCGCCATTAAACCGCCATAATTTTTCGACGCAGCACATACAATGGCGCCCACCAAAAACACAACAATGCTAAGAATGTAAACAAGTCTTTTCCCGTAAAGGATAGCTGTTGGACTGGCAAAAACAGATCCGAATCCGAGCGCAAGCATAAATGCACCTACCAAATACGAAATCACCGAAGTCGGTTTGTGAAATTCCTTCAGAAGCTGCTGGAATCCAGCAGCAAGAATCGGCGTTTGTCCGCCGCCAATAAATGTCTGAAATCCGATTATTAGAAAACATAAATCTTTGCGCAAAACAGGCCAATTTAACGGATCATTGGGATCGTCCATTGGTTGCGGATATAGAATGATGCCCTGTTTATCCTTTTTAAGATTATCCTGGTAGTTTGGATTTTGTATTTGCAATTGCAGCCTCAGCGAATGCGGACTGATTTTAGAATCTAGGCTAGTTTCGCTGTTTTTCGTTTCATTGCTTGCACTATCGATATCCATCATCACCGTAGTGCCCGTGACTTGCTGATCGCCCGGCTGTAGAATCCCAAACCGAAACATGAAATAGATATTTTGGGTGGATCAAAATAAACAAGAATCTGTTAGAAGACACCGAAGTCAAAAATCAAATGAAAATGAAAAAGAAAATGAAAATGGAAAGAAAAAACACGCAAATTGTTAGTCTAAAAGGTGCCCAATAAATGCGTGTCCATGTGCGTGCGGAAGCAGCCACGGTTAAATAAAAGACGAAAGATGTTCAAAGCCCGATGATGTCCCCGTATGCACCCCTGGTTTTCTTAATTGTTATTTCTGGGCGGGGTGTGAATATATTGTTCTTGGTCTTGTTCGCTTGGAATCAGCGCTATTGTAGCAAAATGAAATGTTGCAGCCGAGGTTCTTCTAAATTTCTTAATTTATTTGATCTGATGGGGGTATCCATACTCTAAGCGCAGAACCAGCATAGAAAGTAGGCTAAGCCTTTGTTGCCCGGGCCGATCCCAGAGTGTATCCTCAGTCTCCACACACCGCAAGGGTTACCGATGCAGGTCGCGACATTGTGTGTGCAGAATCTGGTGATGGTCTCGAATTCAAATAGAGCAACAATGTATGGAAATGGCTGATACGTGGGGACAAAGAGGTGTAGTAGAAAACAGCATACTGAAGAGATTTTTGGATTTGAAAGAAAAATATTCCAATTTCGTGTCTCTAAAATTACGTCAACAAAGTCGCCAAACTTCATGGATAAATTGATAGACTATGGTGGTTATTAATTCGCGATCCAGCACCAGCAGCACTAATTGACCGACGGCCCGATGTGGGGCCGGAGATATCACTAGAGCCAAGGCCCCAGACCGAAATACTGGCCAATAATTTCATGCATTTCTTGGAATTTGTACACGAGCTAGGGGTAAAACTTTACTGAGCAGGATTTTTGGGTAATAATTTAGGTGAAAAAAAAAAATACAGATTAAAAATTTTAGGGTCTTATTATTCTGGCTGTTACTTTGCTTTTTCAGTTCTGCTGATCTTTACAGATCGTCTCATGTGGACATAATGTGGGCCGAGATTCAAGCACGGCTGGGGGTTTTTTTTTTTTTGAAAAACTCGTTACAACGTTTTCGTGCGCACACCCGTACATTCTAAGTCTCAGACTCATACGAGCGAGTGGCTGCGTTACAGTACTGTAGCAAAACCTTAACGCGCAATTGTCTGAACGAAACGAAGGACGTTTAAGTTCTTAGAAACAGCATTGACGATATTCGTTTTGGTAGAGGAAGGAGAAGGGGCATATAAAAGAAGAAAGAAGGAGATATAAATAAACTTGAAGATATTTTTTCTTACCGCAAAAACCAAAAAAAAATTGTCAGGATTTCGAACTGCCCGCGCTTGAACCAAGATTTGGAGATAAGAGACAGTTTATATACACAACCTTGCACCCCGAAATGGGGTGTCTGTTTTTTTTTCTCGTTTCTTTCGTTTCTTCACGTGACCCGAATGCGTATCTCCTAGGTAAGACTTCAACTTACAGATGAGCATCTAAGAACAAAGTCAGGAACACATTAAGGAAAATTATAGACTTGTGCATTTATTTATAACCGGAATCAGAAGAATAAAAATATCTTTTCTGGCCAGACCATGCTACGCAAAATCCAAACATCTGCAGTGGCCCTTGTACATGCAGTAAGAACATTCCTTGGCCCAGAAAGCCTGCTTTCATCTGCTCAAAAATGGGTTTTGGGACTTTTCAATTTATCGTCGGTGATTGTATTTTGGGTGAGCAGCTCGTTTCTTGTTAACGATCTTTTTGAGACTAACGTCTATCGAAAACCGTTTTTCATCACCTGGCTTAACACATGCTGTTTTGTGTTTTACCTTGTACCATACTTAAAACGGCACCAATATTCGGTTGGCCAATTTCTACAGACCGTACGCCTGGATTATCGCAGTAATACTCGTTATACGGCTGTGGCAGATGTCGAAACCCCACCACAGCCGTTGTACGAATATGGAGCGTCACGTGACCACCCTAGCACCGAAGATTTGGGGGTTTTGGCAGCTTCTGAACCGGAATTGAAGGATGATGATGAGGTCGGTCTTTGTGAGACACTCTTGCTCTCTCTCCAATTTATTGTACTTTGGTTCTCGGCCAATTTAGTTACCAATGCCTCGCTTTCATACACATCGGTAGCTTCACAGACAATTTTGCTGTCGACATCTTCATTTTTCACGCTTATTTTTGGGTACTTATATCGGATCGAAAAAATCAACCGGAACAAAATTTTGGGCATTGTGCTTTCATTTGCAGGTGTGCTTATCGTGACAAAAATCGATGCGCTGGATGCCGAAGGTCTCCCTAAAGACGCCACACCACTAATTGCGCTTTGGGGGAATATTTTGGCACTTGCTGGAGCACTCATATACGGTGTCTACACGATTTTACTCAAACACAAAATCACACGTCCTGATACTGCACGTGAACGCACGCTCAACACACATTTATTCTTTGGCTTTGTGGGTTTTTATTGTCTTGTACTTCTATGGCCACTTCTAGTGGTGCTCCATTTCACTGGTGTTGAAACTTTTGAACTTCCGAAATCGGGTCACGTGCTCAAACTACTAGGCATCAATGCCTTTATTACATTCATCAGCGATTTCTGTTGGTGCAAGGCTGTTTTGTTGACCAGCCCATTAACTGTTACTGTTGGTCTTTCGCTTACTATTCCCTTAGCTATGGTGGGTGACTGGTTGTTCAAAGGGTTCCATGTGAACTTCTGGTACTTGTTTGGTGCGATCATTGTGACTCTTGGCTTTTTGGTCATCAACAAGGATGAGCAGGAAGATTTCACTCAGGAAACTGATTCTTCATAAGTCTCCATAATTTCGCACCGGTCATATTTATTGATCCAGAAGATAAGCTGTGATTGGAAGTTTGAAGTTACCAAACTTTTTAAAGTGTCTTCATGGCAACTTTTTTGATTACACTTCCCTTTTTTCTTATACAAGCAAAGTATATGTGCTGAGAACCTACACTAGGCTAATTCATGACGCAGATCTGCTTTTACTGAACTCTAGTTAGAGCACATCACATGAGTCCAAACCCTAAACTTTTAATCGAAGTGCTTATTGTTGGATCATAGAAGGAATCATCACACTAACAATTCTCGTTTCCATTATATTACATAGAGAGAGTTTTATACAACCGTCAAAAGTCATGCGGAATTATCACCGAGCACGCTCTGTGTGGAGAAGATCCGGCCCGAGCTGTGATATAATTCCGAGTTGTCACGTGATGTAAACACGCAACCCACAAAGTTATTGGGTATTAACCTTTACCCTCGTTGGCTTCACAACTGAATAATAGATAATTATATATTTCCGTAAAGGAACCAAATATCACTATCCTATTTACCATCTTTCTTAACCCTTTCATCCCACAGTATAAACTTTAAAAGAAGAAAAAAAAAACGCAAAAAAAATGCTCCACGCGTCGCGAGCATTGCGCTTCCTCCATACAAATTTGACCAACACAAGAGGTAGATACTTCAAAAAAACTTCAAATATACATATAGATATTGACACAAGAGCCGACGATGAATTTGGCTCTTTATCTTTTTATGCTCATGCTGCAGCTCTTAGCATGTACATCTGCAACTGCCGCTGCATCTTTGGAAGATTTGGCTGTAGCAGCACGCAGTACGCCAGACTTTATAGTACCGATAAGCAACTCGGATTTGTCATTAATTTCCCACGCAGACCGTGATCATTTCACGCTTATACTTATAACATCCACAGATGATCAGCACGGCTGTGAAAGCTGTCACGTGATCAGAAATGTCTTGCGCAAAGTGGCGTTTGCATGGACCGCAGACTACTTTTTTCTGGACGACCTTTATATTGCAGAAATCGACCTTATAGATAGCGGCAATGCCGATGTTTTCAACTTTTTAGGCTTGAAAACTGTGCCCCAACTTTGGCTTGTGCCTCCTACAAATATTGCCTCCAAACACCCGCTGCAGAGACAACCAAAATATGACGAGCATGGGTTTGAGTATTTCGATAACTACGATATTTTATTGGAGCCACATGCCGAATTCAAGCTTCCAGACCAATCATTTGATGACCAAGTGTTTGCCATGGCTGATTGGTTGGCTCAAACTGTACAAAAGAATATCACCATCCGGCAAGAGGACCCTTACACAAAGTTTTTGATTACTTTCGTAGCCACATTTTCATTGATTGTGATTGTCAAAAAACGCGGGCCTTCAATTATCACTCAGACCGTGTCAAAGGCCAAGATCTTGAAATTGGCTTTCTTCGTGTATGTGCTTCTTCTTCTCGGAGGCCTTCTGTTCTCTCTTATGATGCAAGTGCCGTTTCTTGCGAAAAACGACGATGATCAACCGATTTATATAAGTGGCGGCACCCAGTGGCAATTTGGTGTTGAAATGGTATTGGTGGGTGGCGTTTATGGACTTTTGGGTGCTTCGCTTATTTTGCTAGTGTACTTGGGAAATTACGAAATCACCGATGCAAGCATTATCGCCAATGAAACTCAACGCAGTTTATTGGTGCTTGTGGCTACGGCTCTGCTCTACATTTTCTATAGTGCTTTGACCAGCATTTTCTTACGCAAGGATGAGTGGTATCCTTATTACTTCACCAAATTATTTTAAGAGTCTTGATGTGAGTTTGGAAATGATTTTTCATAAATTTGGCAGGAGGCATTTTATATTAGAAAGGCTTCTTCGAGTGTTTCTCTCAGTTTTACTGAGGAGTCTTTGTGTCGTTACATTTAATGGAGAAGAGTGAGCAGGGTTTCTCTTAAGCTAACTGTTTCAAAGCAGAGGTTGTAGAATCGGTTGGTCTCCCTTGTGCGTATAGTACATGAGCCACATAATAAGGAAATTGTAAGTTTTATCGAGGAGAAACTTTTCCTGGGGAACTTTGCATAGCCATATAGTTTAGCCAGTAATATCTGGTCCAAAAATCTATGAAAACTTTACACCATAATCGAATTTTTCGCATTAAGTATTAGCGACATTTTGACCTAGACCGTCGCTTTGAAATTTTTGCCAAATCAATTGTTGAACAAGATTTTTTTTTTTTTTTCTTTTTTACAAATAGCCATGGCCATTTTTATTTTACCACATAGTTTCTTATTTTCGTGTAAAAGTAAGGGGTAAATAAAAGACTGCTCGTAACTACCAGATACCAACGCGCGACACGCGTCTGGCGGAAAAAATTGGCCTCAAATGATCAAACATTTAAACTATAATCTTAAACTTCATTGATGGCCCAAGTTAAGCGAAAACTGTCCTCTAAGGTGGACTCTGGAGAAAAGAAGCTGAGACTGATTACCGATTTTTTCACCCCGGTTGAACCCTCACGAGTGTCACTGAACACGGTGGATGAGAAAGTCGCAAATAAGTCAAACAAAGATGCGATCCCATTAAAAGAAAACAAAAGTGAATGCCTGGAAAATGGTCCAGAAACTTCAGTTCAGGAACCAGTTGAAGAAAAAATAACTAAATGTGCTGATTCAAATTCCAACGAAACCAAGCAAGCCACAAAACTTCAAGAAGCCGATATTGAGTACACTCAGTTCTGCTCTATTCATGGATTCAATAAAGATCAATGGGTAGCAGGTCTTTCTGAAGAAGAAATCCAACTTCTCAAACTTGAAATTGATACACTCCATATAACATGGCTAGTGTTTTTGCATAAAGAGCTCACGAAACCATATTTCCTCAACCTAAAACGGTTTCTCCGAGACCAAAAGGGGAAAACAGTATTTCCGCCAGCAAAAGACATTTACTCTTGGTCACACTATACACCACTTCCCGATATCAAGTGTCTTATCTTGGGCCAAGACCCTTATCATAACTATAATCAGGCTCACGGCCTAGCGTTTCTGGTTCTAGAACCGACTAAGCCACCACCTTCTCTAGTGAATATTTACAAATGTTTGCAGATCAACTTCCCGGAGTTCATAGTGCCCGATCATAAAAAATTATCAAAAGAGGGGAAGCCAGGTGGAGGAAATCTCACTAAATGGGCCAAAAGAGGCGTGCTAATGTTAAATGCATGTCTTACGGTGGAGGCTCATAAGGCAAATAGTCATGCGGGTAAAGGCTGGGAACAGTTCACCGAAAAAGTGATTGAAACGGCCATTTTATACGCTCGTGACGTGAATAAACATGGTTTTGCTATCATGGCTTGGGGCTTGCCTGCGCATAAACGAGTCGACAAGTTTTCCATACATTTGAAAAAAACCGACGTGTTTTTCTTGGTACTTAGATCTGTGCACCCGTCGCCGCTCTCTGCTTACCGGGGCTTCTTCGAACTGAAGCAGTTTTCTGAGTGTAACACATGGCTCAAAACACAGGGAAGAGACCCCATCAATTGGGGCTTGTTTGATGGCAACGATGTTTGTTGATTTTTTAAACCCAGTTTACGCTCTTGAGCTTCCTCTTGATTATAATCCTTGTTTTTAATTATGCAGCTAATGTTGGGGAACCTCTTTTGGAAAATAGCTGGGATTGGAACTGATCGAGCGAAATACGTTTGCGATCCTCTATAACTTCTCGAATACACAGAGCTAGCTAATTATAGACTTTAATGAGAATAAATCGATCCAGATAGGATAATACGAGGACTAAGAATGACGAATTTTGTGAAGTAGGAAAGATGATAAGAAATATACCAGAATTACCTGGTTACAATATATGGTCGGGACAAGTATGGTTTCTGTTTCGACTGCAACCATACTTACTCCAAGCACAAAAATCTATGTACCTTGTTCTTCGGAAGAAATTTTGATCACATTAAAGTCGATGGGGAACAGGGCGACCAGGACCTAGGCATCAAGGTTAAACCCGACTTCCAGCGGGCATCCTACGATCAAAAGGAGTACGCTATATTAAGTACTTTTTTTTAAACATTAATAGGTAGAGATAGTTCTTTAAAAGCGAAGAATAAATTTTCCATATAATTTCATACCTCACCAAATTTCATCCAGTTCAATATTTGGGCAAGATTAGCAAAATAAATTTAGCAATAAACAATTTTGTCCGAGATCTCAATTCTTTGTGCGTCACTATAAATGCAGACCTCCTAGAATCCATCTACACAGCAACTCAAGAATCTCGCTATGCATAAAAACTAAAGTTACATTCAGAAAAACAACATTTAAATTTTACTTACATATTTCTCGCTTTTTTTTTTTTAGAAAAACAGCCAATTCAAAAAATGTAAAATTATCTTAAAAATAGCGAGCACTTCATAGTAATCCCGAGAGTGGGTGTTGGGCCTGCACGAGACCTCCTGTTTCCGCTGTTTTGCTCGATAAGCAGCATCGCTCGGGCTCCACCGCGCGTTTGGCTAGAAAACAACGCAGAGGGCATACTGTACAATTTGTATAATACTGTAGCCAGGGCCAAAGAAGAAGAAAAAAAAAACATAGTAAAAAAAAAGTATACACCTTTTCACAACACACCAATTTTTTTTCTCTTTTGGCCCGTTCCAACACAATCATTTTTATTGCAAGGACTTTGCCTACAAATTGAAGAGAACAATACAAAACAATACACTTTTTTTTAATAAATAAAATCACCAAATTTAATAGTATAGAATGCCGCGCAAACCTGCTAAAGCCGAGGCCAGTGATTCAGAAGCGCTGGATCTGGCGCCTCCTAGCCCGCCACAAACACACATTGACGAGGCCAAAATTGACCAGGAAAGACTCCGGCGGTTTCTCTTGCCCAGTGACCCGAAAACCGCTCGTGAAAACGATGTTGACGACTCGACAGTGCGGTTTAAGTATCTCTTGGGACTTACGGACTTGTTCCGTCATTTTATCGACATCAACATGTCTAAAGATGCTCGGTTCAAAAAGATTATTCGGCAGATCGATGCCGAGCGTAATTTCACCCAGGGCAGCGGTAAAAAACTGCAGAAATCGCTGCGTGGCCGGCGTAAAACAGAGAAGGAAGAAGACGCCGAGCTTCTTGAAGGCGAACAACACATGGGCGACGCCGAACAGCAGCGGACGGTGCTTACGGAACTGCCGCAATTTATCAAAGGTGGCGAGTTGCGTGAATACCAGATCCAAGGTCTCAACTGGCTTATTCTGCTCTACGAAAACCGGCTTTCGGGAATCTTGGCCGATGAAATGGGGCTCGGTAAGACGCTCCAGACAATTGCGTTCCTTGGTTACTTGCGCTACATTAAAAAAGTCGACGGTCCGTTTATTGTCATTGTGCCAAAATCGACGCTTAACAACTGGCATCGGGAGTTCCAGAAATGGACCCCCGACGTGAATGTGGTAGTTTTACAAGGCGACAAGGAAACGCGTGGCGAAGTGATACGTAACCGGCTTCTCACCGCGGATTTCGACGTGCTTATCACCTCGTTTGAGATGGTGATCCGTGAAAAGGCCCAGCTCAAGAAATTCCGCTGGCAGTATATTATTGTGGATGAAGCACACCGGATCAAGAACGAGGACTCGCTGCTTTCACAAATCATTCGGTTGTTTTACTCGAAGAATCGTCTTTTGATCACCGGTACTCCATTGCAGAACAATTTGCATGAACTTTGGGCGCTCTTAAACTTTTTGCTTCCCGATGTGTTTGGAGACTCAGAGGTTTTTGACCAATGGTTTGATAGCCAGACGAAAAACCAGGACCAAGACCTGGAGCTGGGCCAAGACCTGGACCAGGATCTGGTGGTTCAACAACTTCATAAAGTGCTCTCGCCATTTCTCTTGAGAAGAGTGAAGTCAGATGTCGAGACTTCGTTGCTCCCTAAAATTGAGACTAATGTGTATATTGGCATGACCGATATGCAGCGTGATTGGTACAAGAAATTGTTGGAGAAGGATATTGATGCGGTGAATGGAGTTGTTGGGAAAAGAGAGGGCAAAACCCGTTTGCTCAATATTGTCATGCAATTGCGTAAATGTTGTAACCATCCATATCTTTTCGATGGTGCTGAGCCTGGTCCGCCATTCACTACAGACGAACATTTGGTGTTCAATGCCGGTAAAATGATCATTCTTGACAAAATGCTCAAGAAGTTTAAGAGCCAAGGCTCGCGTGTTTTGATTTTCTCGCAAATGTCGCGGTTACTTGATATACTTGAAGATTACTGTTTCTTCCGCGAGTATGAATATTGTCGTATTGATGGTTCGACAGCCCATGAGGATAGAATTCAAGCTATTGACGACTATAACGATCCAGAGTCCAGCAAGTTCATTTTTCTTCTTACAACAAGAGCCGGTGGTTTGGGAATTAACTTGACTTCGGCGGATATCGTCATTCTTTACGATTCGGACTGGAACCCACAAGCAGACTTGCAGGCGATGGACCGTGCACATAGAATTGGCCAGAAAAAACAGGTGCAAGTCTTTAGATTTGTCACGGAAAATGCCATTGAGGAAAAAGTGCTTGATCGTGCTGCACAGAAGTTGCGCTTGGACCAATTGGTTATTCAACAGGGAAGACAGTCCACAGCTAGCATTGGCAACAACAACGACGACTTGTTGGGTATGATCCAGCATGGTGCTAAGGCAGTATTTGAGCAGCAAAACACCTCTTCCATGCTTGATGACGACATCGATGCTATTCTTGCCAAGGGTAGAGAAAAGACTGCCACCCTTAACGCAAAGTTCAATAAGCTTGGCCTTGACGACTTGCAAAACTTCACGTCCGACAACTCTGTTTACGAATGGAATGGTGAAAACTTTGCCAAGAAACCCAACCAAAAATTGGGCCTTACCTGGATACACCCTACAAAGAGAGAACGTAAGGAACAGACATATTCTGTTGATAACTACTATAAGGATATGTTGAAGACACCTATAACTCAACCTAAGGGTCAGCCACCGGTCAAAGTCAAACAACCGAAAATCTACCATCCTCAAGATCATCAATTTTTTTCCAAGGAATTGGTTGATCTCTTGAAACGGGAGCAACTCGCATACAAGAAGGCCGTCGGGTACGCTTACTCTTTAGATGACTTTGGCGATAGCGACGAGGATTTCTTGAACTCTTCAGATGAAAGAGAGGATGTACCAAGAGATGTTCGCCTCAAGGAAGAGCAACGGAAAATCGAACAGGCCACTCCCTTGACAGAAGAGAAACAGGAGCTCAAGGAAAAGCTTTTGCAAGAGAGTTTCTCAACCTGGTCTAGAAGAGATTTCACAAATTACATTCATGCGTGCGCAAAGTACGGCAGAAATGCATATAAACAAGTGGCAGAGGCCCTTGGCAGAGATGTGGAAGAGGTTGAGCGATACACAAAAAAATTCTGGGAACTGAACCATGAAATTGAGGGCCATGAAAAGTACGTTGCTCAAATCGAAGCCAGTGAAAGAAAAATCGCCAAGCTTATCCACCAGCAAAAGCTACTTGCCATCAAAATCGAGGAGCTGGAGGATCCACTCGAAGACCTTAAAATTCAGTACCCACCCAATAACTCGAAAAGAGTGTTTTCAAAATTAGAGGATCGTTTCATTTTGTGCTGTGTTTACAGATATGGTATTTTCACCGATAGATTGGGTGAGAAAATTAAGCAAGAGATCATGCAAAGCGAGCTTTTCAAGTTTGATTGGTATATTGCCTCAAGAACTCCACAAGAACTCAACCGACGCATAAGTACATTGTTGCTTTCACTTGCTAGAGAAAGTGAGGGACCTGCAGCACGCAAGAGAGGGAAAGGTGCGAATGCTCTTCGTTCAGGATCTGTTGAACCCAGCAGCACTAAAGAGAACACCCCGATTCCAAATGGGGCCACACAGGGTGAGGCTTTGGGAATTGAAGACGGTGAACCATTGAAGAAGAGGGTGAAAACTCAATAATGGGTCTTTTGAATTTACTTTGATTTTGTAGAACGACATACTAGAAAATTGAATGCTAATGTCTTTTCATATACTTAATCTAACGTTATGTAAATAATCCACTATGAAGTTTCCTCTGAGCTAGGCAAAATTAGGGTTGAAATTCTTTCAAAATTTCCAGCTGCACTGTCGAGATGTAGTATGGGACCTTATTGGCAGTCCAACTTACGGAACAATAGTCACTCATTTCGTACCTCTCCACCTCAAGATAGTCAAAAATGGTTTCCTCTCCACTCGACTTATATCTTGGTTGAATAAAATTCTTGAGACTTATGATTTTGGATCCTGGTTTCATCCCATATAATAATTTACCAACCTGGTCGTTCAACTCGAAGTCGAAGAGATAATTGTTCACAAGAACCACATCAGATTCAATGCACTCTTTTCTTACAGCTTCATTTTGCACAAAACTTTGATCCAAAGCAAAAGAAAGGTTCATCGTCTTCAATCCAAAGAGACTGATTTGCTTTTGCATAAATACTTCTTGAAGCCGTGTGAGCAGTGAGGCATGGTCCATAATCTCACAACCACCACTCTTTTCAGCACCAAACTCTAGGGCTGCTTGTAACGTGGTGTTACCAACTCCGCAGCCTAAATCGTAGAACTTTTTGTGTGGTTTGTAGTCAATTTTAGTCAAAACCTCACTTATAAATGACGGAAGAAGTTCACCATACACTTCGGCAGAGAATGCTTTGTACGAGCGAAGCTTCTTTGAGTTTGGGGACACAATTCTTGTGTATGCTCTCATGAGCAATTGGTGCGAGCAGTATCGAGAAATATCAGTTTTATGGGCTAACAGGTCGATAAACGCAACTGAATAGGCCATGGGCCTCATATGCCGATACCGGGAGACGAACACTTCGGGCAAATGTGTTTGGTAACCTCCAATCACCGGGGATTTCAACGTCAAACTCATCTTTCTTGGCGGAGTTTTGGCAGGGGATTGCTTCTTGTGCCTACGAGCCTCCTCGCCCGCATTAAGGACATCCATATAAAATGTTTGAAGTTTAGAATCTTTGATGTCATGACAGAAGGAGTAAGTTTCAGGTAAATAGACACGCAAACTCTCGTTGATATCGATTTTAGGATCAATTTCAATGGGGTAGGGTGAAAGCTCCAACATCAACGCATTCCATTTATCGATGACATACATGAAGTCCAGAAAATTATCTTTCTCAACTGACTGGGTCAAACTTTGACAAAAGTCGTTGTAAATGATCTTTCTCAATTTTTCTGAATATGAGAAGAATAAACCGTAGTGAATTTGAAAGACTTTGATAATTTCCCTAATCGGATCCAACTCGTTGCTTTTGGGTTCTGCCAAAATATACTGCTCAGTATGTTGCGGGTAGAGAAGATAGCGAATGTGAATAATATTTCTCGGATTGACAACCATTTCTCCGTCGGAATTTTTGATTTGAAAAGGTGGAAAAGAATCCGGGAGGGATTTGTAACTCCTGTCATGTTCACGTATAACATTTGCTGCTAAGGTGTTATTGATTGGAACCCGATCACCTGGCTGGAGAATGACCAGCACATCCGAGCTGAAATCAATTCTTGAGGGAAAGAGTATGCGGGAGGAGATAGCCTCATTGAAAAGGTATCTGTCTTCAAACTTAACACAAGTGTCGTGATTAATATCTGTCGGATCATAAGGACTAATCTCCTCTACGTCTGATAGATCGTCATTCTCCATGACATTCTTAAATGACTCCATCAATTCTTTTTCTCCGTCACTGTCTTCTGTCACTGGAGTCTCAGACATAAGCCTAGATGGCTCATTCTTGCGAGATTTGCGCTTTTGCTCCATTAAATGTTTTTGAGCAGTTTTCAACTTTTGCCGATCTTTGAATTCAGGTACCAAATACAATGGTGGAGTTCTTTTTCTCTTTGCACCCTCCAGAACAGTAGTACCGTCACCGCTAATACTTTGAAACCACTCTGCCTCCTCAATAAGTTGTTCAATTTTGACCTTTTCCCCACCTCTGTTTCTGGTAGCTCTCGAGCGGGTGCGAGGAGGGGGATTTTTGCGGGCTAAGCGCCTCAATTCCTTTTCCTCCAAGTTTTTTCTCCGTGTTTCTTTACGCTTATCTGTGATGATCTTTTTGAGACGTTCTTTTTCTAGAGCCTCTTCATCCAAAACTTCAGGATCTGCCTTTTTTGGTGCTTTTGGTTTAAGCGCCTCCTCACGCAACTCACTAAATTCAACATCACCACGTGCTCTACGCCTACGCCCTCCACGTGCAGATTCCTCGGCCATAGATGAATACCATTGCGCTTCGTAAATGAGTCGCTCAAGGCGGTTAGAAAACTTGCTTTGCCGTGAATGAACCAATTCAAGCTCTTTCCGTTTTTGCTCGATTTCGTGCCATGAACGGAAAAGAAGTTCGGATTGACAATCTTTATCGGCCATTTCGTCCTGCAAACTTAAACGCAAGATCTCACTTTCGGGTTTTGTAAAGGGAATCGCCTCACTGCCTCCGCGATCTTCAATGGTAGTTTGAATATCCTTGATCAATTTAGATAACGACTCGTTATGCGCAGCCTTTTTGATACCTGTATCAGTCAAGTCCGTACGGATAATGTGATCGATTTTCTCCCGGTAATCGGCATTTTTCACCTCCGGTGGTTGGATTTTAAGCTTTGCTTTTAATGAAGCAACTTTCTGGCGAATAACACCTATCCTTCGGAATGGCAAGTTTGCAAGGAGATCTTCGGCCTCAAGCCCCTTTTCTAGCTCTGTGCAGATATACTCAATTTCAGGAGGAGAAAACCGCATTCTGTGAGGGAAGTGTGCCAGGGCTAATTCACGGACCATTTCCAGCGTATAGCCCGGTAAAAATGGCGAGATGTCAAGAAATGTCAATTTGTGGAGCTCGTACGCAGTTTCCAAGGCGCAAATCTCGGAGCATTTGAGCACTCCACGTTGGGAACCGTAATTTTCCTCCAACAACAAAACTCGAGAATGGATCACCACACGTTTCCGGGCAAAACACTCTTCTTCAAGCATCAGAAAATTGATGGGCCCGGTACTGTACCATTCCAGTACAATCAACTTAAGTTCCGGCCACGTGAGCTGGTCCGGAATATGCATGGTATGTACCGCCATCCTGATCGTATTCCAAGGAATATTGTTAAACGCCCTGCTGACAACCGACTTGCGGAAATCCAACAACGCCAACTGCGAGAGTTTGGCCGATATCGTATCGTTATGCGGGTTTATTTCTGGCGAAACTGTGCCTGCACTGCTAGGCGTAATGAGCCCATCCAACAGCGG
Source organism: Metschnikowia koreensis (assembly GCA_030569435.1). Taxonomy (NCBI): domain Eukaryota; kingdom Fungi; phylum Ascomycota; class Pichiomycetes; order Serinales; family Metschnikowiaceae; genus Metschnikowia; species Metschnikowia koreensis. The sequence goes on along the minus strand of JAJMKX010000263.1, from coordinate 44,083 downwards.
TTTTTCCTCGGGCGAAGAATCCGGGATTTTCGGAACGATTCTGCGTGGGGTATTTGGTTGAGACCCCGACATTGCAAAATAGAAATGTATGTAGGGATTAGATCGCGAGTGTTTTTCTGGTTTTTCGTTCAGTTTATTTTGGAGTAAGCGAAGAATTTAATTGGCCAGCGTGTGTGTTATTATTGTTGTTGTTGTTTCTCTTTTTTTTCTTTTTTGAGTTTACTGAGTTGTGAAAATCTCCAGTGGAACTTCAACTTGGAGGGAGAAAACAACTACCTGTAATGCCTGACGCGGGTAAACAATATTCAGGTCTCCAAGGAAATGCGATCGCTTGGGTGAATCGCGCCAGTATTCAAGTTCTGCACACTCCCGAGTCTGCTGCGCGTGTTCCAAAGGTGCTGCAAAAAAGTTTAAAAAACAAAAAAAAAATTAACTACGTAGTGCGGAGAATGCTGACAGGACGTGTGCCCCGAGGCGCAAAAAAAAAAAAGAAAAAAAAAAAAAACAGAGAAGAAATGAAATACGAACGAAAACGCAGGTGAGGGATTAAACTGAAAATAAGAAAAAAGTATATAAAAAAAAGGAGGAAATCAGCCTCTATTTATACACTCCAAGTTTGGCTGCATTTAATGTACTCCAAAACTTGGAATTCTGTCTACTTTCTTTTTCTACATTAAAAAATTTATCCTTCGTTGCCTTTACGAGTTTTTTTTTTTTTATTGTGGTGCATGATCGCTCCCTGGCTCTGGAATCGAGCCGGGATTTCACAAAGGCCGCGAGAAAAAAAAAAATAGATTCGATGGAATTCGTGTTCCTTCTTCCATAACAAAAAGAGAAAATATATATATATGATCTTGCGCTTTTTAAATTCGGAAGTTAATCGAGAGACAAAAAAGTCTTGTAAATCATAGCATAGTCATTAATATTTATATAGAGAACCCTCACGGTCTATAGTTTGCTTGCCCGAATTCCGTTGAGCCGAAACTTTAAATCTTTCAATGCCTTAGTTTCTGGCCGCCACTGATCAAAAAGTTCATAAAATTGACGGATTACATCTTCAGCAGATATTGACACCGAATCTTGATTGAGTGGCTTCCAATTTTTTTGCACATTAAAAATAAGCCCACGTAAACACCACGGTAAAATGAACGGGTTGGTTCCAATTTTGCCCACATTGTACTCTTTCACGTATACTCTGTTAGTCACCGGTAAGTTTTGTTCTTCTTCGCTAGTGCTCTCCAAAAACTCCACATTCTTGGGAATCACCAAATCGTCGGTATCAAGCATAAACTTGATTCCCAAATCATAAACTTTTCCATCGTTGTAGATCTTCAGATGTCCACCTCCAGTGAGAGGACCGGCTAATATCGGACTAATCTCCTTTATCACGCTATTATCGAAATACCCCATATTTTGCAATTGGCAGCAGAAAGAAATCAACTTTTGTATAAAAGCTGGTGTCCTTGCAGAACTGTCTATGTAACAGGCTCGATAAATATTGGGGTGGAAAACGTGAGATGCTAATGCAGAGTAGAGAGGAACTAGCTGATCATTAATTGAGCCGACAAAACAAATTTTCACATTCGCTCCAACAATTATCTTCATCGCATCTTTATAAGCAATAGACTGCGGGCTATCAAATTTCGTAAGCTCAAAAAGCTCAATCATTGATTCGTGCTCGATTGCAGAATAAGCTTTCATAAAAAGGGATTTATCAATGCCATAAAATGGTCCGTTATTGACACCAGCCATTCCGAGTATTCCTATTCTTTTTTGACTTGCTCTCTTTAGAATTCCTCTTTTGATTAGCTGGGAAAGCAAGATTATTGACACAACACAGCCTTGCGAGTGGGCAGCAACAAACACGAAATCGGCTTCGTTTAATTCCTTTTCCCATTTGGTAAGAATTTTCAAGAAGAAGTCCACCCGGTCAAATATCTTACCCTCTTTCTCTAATGCAATTTTTTGAATAGACACATCATCAGATTCATCATTGCTCATCATATTGTTCTCCACGAGATATCGGATCACTGACTTTTCCGCCTCATTAGCAAATTTAGACGAAGTACCTTTTGGCGAGCCAATGATTGGACGAATCATTCTAGTGGGGAAAAAACCATGCACTCCTATAATTAAGATCTTGCTAATTTTTTGTAAGTTGCCCACCCTTTTGGTATGGATATCCGAGGATTGTTGCACATCGTCATGACTTGAATGATCATTAATCAAAAGATTACCCGCATGATCGTTTGTTATGGATACTGAATTTTTACTGGTTGCATCTTCCTCTAATTGCGTCTTTTGTCGCTTAACGCCCGGAAGGTTGCCCAGGTGTTGGCTAGTATAATATTTGTCAGGATTTGGCAAGCATGCTCTTTTATGGTGTGGGAGCCGAGATAAGGATTTTCCATAAAGTTTATAACTGCGCTCATGTGGCAAATGAAGCAGATCGTCACTGCTTGACCCAAAAATACCACCTACTTCTTGATTTAAATGATCATTGGCCGAGGAAGTCAATCCTAAACGCGCGGGAATATTAGACAAATATGATTTCCAGTACTTTAAGTCGAAAGCCTGACTTGCCCGAATTCCAGGGGTTGCAAAAAGATTCAGTGTCGTTGACGAGTGACTGGTGGTATCTTGTATTTCAAGGCACGTGTCCCAATCAGGCACAAGAATATTTTCCGTGAGATTTTGATTCTTGTGGGTATTAATTTTGCTGAACTCTTTGGCGCTATGATGCGGCTTATACAAAACGGCATCATCTGGCTTCAGCGGCCCATCTTTTAAAGACTGGCCCAGACCATTATCTGCAGCAGATTCCTTCGAAGCGTCCGGCTTATTTCGAAGATCGTTTCTTGAAGGAAAAGAAGGTGTGGATTTGAGAATCGTGTTAGTGATTCTTGAATTAGGAGAGGATTCTTTCTTGGCTGCTGTGTCTTCTGCCAGATTCCAAAAACTCCACGGTTTTTTACGGTTATCGGCTTCTGAAATACTACCATCCTCACTTTTCCTCGCAACAGAGTCAATGCCAGAATTGTTACTTGTTACACTTCCTTTAAATGAGTCATCCAGTTGTGCCGAACTCAAGATCTGGCCATTGTTCTTTCCATCAACATAGACTTCCTCCACTACACTCTGTTCTTCATCAATAGTGCTTTCGGACCCCGTACTCAGAGGCCGTTGATTTTGAGAAAAAATTTGATCGGATGCTCTTTCCGGTACACTATATGACCTAGTCGTTTTTGTGGTCCAACCCAACCATGCACTGGGAGCATAAGATGACAAAGATGCAGCTGACAGTTTCCGTTTCAAGTCTTTGGATGCTTTAGTTTGTGCTTGAACATTTGCCGCTTTGGGAGGTGTGATTCTAGGAAGTTCCTCTGGGATATCAGAGATTTTTGGTGATTGTTTCATCTTTGTTTCAGCCTGTTCCGGCAGTACTGATTTTGAAACATCGCGTTGCAGTGTCTGGATTTCGGGCCCATCTATGGGTTCGGCACTATTCCCTGTATTTAAATCTCCATTCAAAAGTTGATCACCGAGATTGCTCTCTATTTCTGCAGCTTCGGGACTATTGCCTCCCCATGAATATAACCATGATCTTGCCGAGCCCAGTCTCAGCATTATTTTGCCTCTTCTTTTTTTCTATTTTTTTTTCTTTTTGAGAGGGTTTCTTGTGTATTATTTCTATTGGGTGATAAGGTAAAGCCAAGCCAATTCCCAGCTCTATTCAGAAGCAATATTTTGTATTTTCTTTTATATTATAGGAAAGGGTGAAAGGACAAGGTAAAGAGTTGGGGAGATGACGTCTATAGCAAGGAAAAATCCTGGGGTAGATTGTGACTCTCAACCAAAAACATGGTTCTGTATGGTGGCGCGAGATAAGATTTAAGCCGTGGAGAAATAATCTGGTGATCAATACTGGTGATTTTTGGAAGCCATTTTTGTTGAGTATGCAAGAAGCGCTTTTTTTAAAAAAATCACTTATTTTTTAAAATGATCGCTTGTCAAAATTTACAAGAAGAAAAATGATAGAAGAAAAGATAAAGTGAAGCGTAGCAAGTAATTATACCAACCAATGTTAATTAGCACGTGCAACTCATGACCAAGCATAGTGCGCGAAATATTTGGTTCGCTTTATTGACTAAATCTTCTAACTAATTTTAGAACAACTTACTGTTTTTCGATTTCAACCAATCTTCTGGAATTTTCTTATGAGATAATTTTATTACGGGCTCAAATAAAGTACGCATAAAATATTCCGTACGCGTATATTTGCCACAATCATACATATTACAGTCCTTTTTTAGCGAGCCTTAAGGGCCAAACCAGAAATAGATTGCTAATTGTAGTTACTTTTTTCCAACCATTTCCCGATAGCTTTCCAAAGTTTCTGGAGACACCGTAGATCCTCCACAAATAATGAAAATAATCACATCGTCCGAACTCAAATTCCCAAACGCACCGAGCAAATCCTTACGTTTCATGGAAATGGCAGCAGTGGCCCCACAGGCAGGTTCAATCACCTCATTAAAGATATCGTAGAAATCCACAGTCGCTTCAACTGCCTCTAAATCATCAATCAACTCCACGGTAGTTTTGTGTTGAAAATAGTTATCCAAAGCACGTTGGGCGATAAATGGAGCGGCTAACGAAGTAGAGAGAGTATCGATTTTCAGAAGCGTGACCACTTCACCCGCCTTGACAGAAGAATGCAAGGTGGGGGTCTGTTTTGTTTCAAGCACAAGCATAGGAACTGCACTTAAAGACTTATTCCGTTGAAGTCCAGCCATAACTCCATTATAAAGCCCACCACCACCACAACTACATACAATTCCCTTAACTTTTTCCACATCAATGGCCATATCTTTTAACTGCAATACTATTTCATCAATCATATCCCCGTGGCCGTCCCAGAGTGTCTCGTGATCGAACGGGTGGCAATAAATAGGTTCCACCAGCAGTGGCACAGTGGCCATAATTTCCTGTTTAAGATAAGTATCCGTCTCACCCCAATGAGCGCCATAAACAGTCACATTAGCACCAAGAATTTTGAGCTTATCAAGTGCCGCTTGTTTTGCCGTCCGAGGTAAAGCTACCGTACATGGAACGCCATAATGCTTACTAACATAAGCAGCAGCTAAACCAGCATTTCCGCCAGAGGAAGAAAAAATGTGCACGGTTTTTCCTGAGGATGAGGCATTTTCAATTGCCTCCGAAATAAGCTTACTCATACCTCTGAGTTTGAAACTTCCAGAAGGTTGTTGATTTTCTTTTTTATATAAGAATCGGCATGGCGAGCCAAGCTTTCCGGTGACCTCAACAAGGTCTGTTTTCACTGAAGGCAAAACCATTAGAAAAGCTGATGATCACAAAAAAAAAGTGAATGAATGAATAAAGGAACGAATCAAAAGGAACAAAAAGTATGTAGGAACTCAAATGGACGAACCGCGGGCGACTGAAAAATCGATAAATAATTAGTCACTAAAATCTCGAGATTCAGCTTATCGCAAAATACGAGGCGCGCTGCAGCCCGCATCGGGTCACGTGCGCGCAATATTCCAAATTCCGTTGACCGTAAGCACGCGAGACAGACCTACCTTTTCATACTCAATAGTATATTACCATTAAAGTGCAGCCTGCTTTAGATATATTTTTGGAAGTTTAAAAATGCCTCCGAAATTTCGCAAGTCTACTGAGTACCTGCGTGTGCCGGCGCACGTGGAAACCGAGGTTCTTGATGCCTATGCTGAAGTATTAGACACGACAGAATCACCCGATCTTGTGTTACAAGATTTATCACAATTGCTTAATGCTCTTAAAATACAGCACTGTTTCACGGAAGATATTTCCAAGTGTATTGATTGGTATTATGCAACACAGAATTCTCAACTTGCCCGCAAAAGCGTGAAGTGGGCAGTGGCCGAACAACTTTTGCGCCACGTGACAATATCCCTGAATATCCTGGGTCAGTTTGACGTTTCCGATATCGTGGATATCGATAAATTGGTTATGTTCTGTAATCGACTACTAAAATTCCGGGACAACTTCCCGATTATATTGCAGAATTGGACCTTATTTGTAGAAGCATCAGGCGCCAAAGGCAAAAATGCCATTGATCACAAACTTACACTTCAAGATTTGATTCGTGTGAAAAGTATGCTACAGCTTGACGATATTAGTGACTCTATTCTTATAGACATGCTAGGATGTGCACGCAGCAATGTAGAAGGCGACTTGTTTAATTATAAATTTTCTTCAGGTGCTCTTGAAATCGGAATAAAAGATTTTGCAGAAGTGCTTGGATTACTCGGGGAGTATGACTGATCTTTGATTTGAGAACCGGGAGATCTCAAAAGGCTTTGTGTTTCAAGATATTCTTAAAAAAAGAATAGATTAGGACAAAATCAATTGACTTGAGCGAATATAACAATCAGCTTACACAATCCATACCAGATCCAACACCCCACCTTCGACGTCGCTTGAATACGAACATTAGAAAATTATCATGACCCAAGAAAACGGGACTTATTGTGCAGAGATTGATAGTTTCGTGACACGCACTGTTTCCTTTAAGGAAAAAGGAAGAAATAATAAATAAACCTAGAGAGCTCACTCTTAACTGGTCCAGGTGGTGACTTTTTATATAGCAGATGGACTATGAGATAGGCAAACTCGATTCTAATATTTTTGTAGAAATTAATTTCTATAATCATGGCCCAATCACTGTAGCCTGAAAAACAACTGACTTCAATCTGTTTAATAAACGGTGTATAAAATGAATTATTCACGACATAAAAAATTTAAAAAAAGAAATTGGACGAATCCGGATTCGAACCGGAGACCTTTCCCATGCTAAGGGAACGCGCTACCAACTGCGCCATACGCCCACTAAGTGGTCCCTAGCAGGATCGAACTGCTGATCTTGGCGTTATTAGCACCACGCCTTAACCAACTGGGCCAAGGGACCTTAACTGGAAGTTGTTTGAGTCTGTTTTGACAGCCTCAACATTACGAAATGGTGCTGAATTTTCATAACATCGTTCTTTCGATCGATATTCGCATGATTTTCAATATTTCTTCATCTAGGACTTTAATCTGCTACATTATATATTGGCCAGTGGACTGTGCTGTGTATTAGCCGGATATACGGTGTGTTTAGCCAGTTGGTATGTGTTTGAGGGCTTATGGAAGAATTCTACCCATGGTTTTATTGTTTGCATGTGCATATTACACAATAATCAATGACATATAGTCGTTTTTTATTGACTAAGAGTCTTTTTGGAACCCTCAAGGCAATAATGCGAGGCTCATACGATTACAAATATGTACTTTCTTGCCCACTTTGGTCGTGTTACGGGCTTGAATTGTGGTGTTGATAAACAGTCAATGCGAAAAAGAAAATGTGAAAATAGCGTTGGCGCGAAGTAAGCCTTTAACTAATTGATGCGTTTATATAAAACAAGAGAAGTGAGGAAATTTTAAGGCTTGGGTAAGTCGACAAAGTTGAGTGACTCAGTACATTACTCATGCCATTAGCGGGTTTTTATCGCAATATATGAGTTTCTCCTCTGATACGATTTGCTTCAGTTTTAAAAAAGATAATCAGTTCTAATACAAAGTTTTCTTGTCTATACTTTATGGTTTTGGAAGGAGATGATCTATCACATCTCTGTCCCGCTTTAATTAAATGAAATGTCGAGAAAAAAAAAAACAATTTCATTGGGGTCCCTAAGCATTTTATTTTGGGATCCACCTAGCGATCGCCTGTGCATTTCTTTGCATGTATGCTGGACGTTTATTCTTCATGACTTCCTCGTAATCTGTTGCTATCCAAGCGGCAAGGTTCATTGATGGCTGCGCACTTAAGTCAGGACATTCCTTCCAATCATGTTTGTGGAAGCAATTGATACAGAGGTCAGGGTACTTTCGAAGAATTTCCATGACTTTTTTTATCACCTGTTCCGAAGACACAGGATATTTGTTTACCTTAATTATTGGTGCGTTTTTAGTTGCTCCGTTTTTGTTCGTATTCTTGTTTGTTTCGTGATTATCATTGTGAGTCGTGGCATATATCCCTCCAACTACATCCCGTGGCCTGCGCAATGGCCAAAATGAGCTTTCATTTAAGTGAAGCTCTTTGAGTGTTTCTTGGTATATTCTCTCCAGTTCTTCAGTTGAAACTCCGCATTGCCGTGTACGTACAGGCAAGGGGATCTTGTGCCATACGTACTGGGCGAAATCTTTCACTAGTTGTTCATTCGACTCACACTTATCCATGTATTCCGCATTGAAATAGTTGTCAATTTCAGTAGTTGCGTCTGGTGGAAAACCGACTAATAATGAAGGTAATGAAGGCAGAATCTTGAGGGAATATTTGTATTTTCTCTCATACCTCAAAATGCCCTCCATGAGTGGCTCCAAAACTTTTGCGTCTTTTCCATTCCACAGAGAGAGGAGCACCATAAGTATATAACCTTAGTCCCATGCAGCCCTTATCGCCTTATCGGGATTACCGTCCGGTGCTTGCATAATCTGGCGTATCGACTTTTGTTTCGCTGATCGCGCGAATCGATTGTTAAGGCACTTTTTTTTTTGGACTGTGTTTTTTTTTTGCGTGAGAAAATTATAATGAGTAACGAATTATTCTGCAATCATCTTATGCCCATCTTGGAATGCTAGATACGTGAGGACTCAAAAATAGAAAATTCTTGTCAAAATATTAACTCGCTGTGATAAGAAATGCTTGAAACTCGGTCTCTTCAATCATGAATTTGGCTGCGTGATTTATCACCTCTTATGTTTCAATTAACTAAAGCTGGTCCAACAACAAATTAGAGTTCGCGTGCGCGTGCTTCAGCAAAATCATTAGTATTCTTCGTTGCACCCACCACTTAAAATCTGAAAAAACTGCCGGATGGTGTTTTTCGTACAAATTCTTTTCGAATTTTCTTCTTCACAAATTTCCTTAATTCTGCCCAAATTGGTGCCGTTCTTTTTAATCTCCGCTGTGCAGTTAGGAGCTGGCTAGAGACTGACGAAATGTATCATTTCAATATCTCTTTGATCAGAGTATCAGTCGAAATAAATTCCTGAATTTAGATTCAAGAGGCACTAATTTGAATTGTGGGTATCTGCTCAAATAAGAAAGAATCCAAAATAGCAGTCGGATCTGACATTTCACACGTGACCCGTAACACATGTTTCACACTGATTTTACGCGTAAATGGCAGATCGCGTCTCCCACAGTCCAGTCCTGGTGCTGGAACCTCAAGGTCACATGACCATCTCTCTGCTAAAACCCAGCACTAAGCATCCCATTTACAATCGTGAAACTGTAAACGATATACAGATAAACTAAAAAAAAGGGGGGTGGGGAAAAAATTTATACATGAACCATGCCGAGTGCACAATTTCTAGATGCTCAGACACAGCTTAGTGATCTGTTTCTTGGCGAGCTCAGGCATTTGCCCACCGAGCCATTTGTCAATTTCAATAATACTAAACAATTCGATACGCTTCTTCGACACCTTGAAGCCACATTTCAAGGGGATATTTTTGCATCTGTGCCACTGAAAAATATGCTCCATATTCTCTTTACGCTAGCCGCCAGAAGCCCGACTTCAAACTGGTCACATGACTCGTTTCATACTTTCACGGGTGCTGCCACAGAATATATGCGCATGGTGAATAAAGATTATGATCTGTGCTTATATAAGGCCACCCTCCAACACCGCAGTGTCACTCTTCTAACCAATTATGCGCTGGTGTTATATGGACAACGAGCTTCAGATCCACAGGCAAAAATCGCATTGGCAAATAATGTCCTGAGCGTGCTTAGCACGTGCCATAAATCAGGCACTTCAGCATTTCGGCCTAGAGCACAAAAACGGGCCCAGTCAAGCATAGACCAATATCATCGGCAATGTAAAAAGAAACCACGTGCTCTGCCGTCTAAACCTCGCATGCAGGGTCCGCTTGATCTCTTGCTTCCGAAAGCAGTAGAAGTAATTAGTGATTCTGAGGACGAACTAGATAGTGTGCTAGATCCAGAACCATTGCCACTTATAGATATGGAAGCTTTCCCGCTGGAGACTCCCCACAAAGCCGTGACCCTGTTGTCGGACTTAAGCACACAGACCTCGGGGTTAGGAGAAACCGCCACTCTTTTCAAGCAAATGCCGCATTTGCTGCAGACACAGACCGCAGAGACCGAGGAGGCGCCTGAAGAGGTGGGTGCTAAACGTAAGAAACAGCAATTACTGGCTCCAGAATGGCAAAGAATCAAGGTGTTTGACGAATTCTTGGTGACTAAAAAACTACTGGCTACCTTCAGCTACGATATCTGGAGCTTGCTTCGATGGGCTTTTTGGTGTGCAGACACTAGCTCCCAGTACCAAAACTTTCTCTTTAACTCGCTGCTGACTCACGTGCACGAGATTTATCTCGCAACCACCGACTTTCTCCGTGTGTTTTTCGGGTTTTGCCATACAGAGCTTTTGGCCAATATAATCAATCAACAGATCGAGAAGTCTACCATTGCGCGGCTCCTTCTGGACTTTGGACCACGTAAGGAATGGCACGACCGAGCTGTTGCATTCACGTTCAACGGGCTTGGGCGTCCGGCATTCGATAAGCCGCAACCTTTATACAGTCGAGAAATAATCCTTTCAGGAAACGATACTGTGGCGGAAAATCTGCGGTGCAAGACTACATCTGATAATGATGATAATAAGGATAGCATGAAACTTCGATTACAACTTCTTTTCCTCTTTGTTCATTATGACCAGGTGCTGCAAGACCTGGTATTTGCTAGTCTGAGTCAGCTCATGAAACACGTTGTGCGCAAATTGGCACCTCTTTCGTTGGCCTATATCCAAAGTTTTCTTAATACATTGCAGTTGGAGCTGGCCTCACATGCAGCACGTGCTTTGGAATCTGCCCGCCCGGGTATGTTACATTTATTGAGCCACGAAATCGGGTTTGGACTCTTGTGTCACATGACCGGCGCCAACTTTGGCGTGCCAAGTCTTCTTGCGCCGACTTTCATGACGCAAATTACCGATATTTTATTAGATGAGGGTCTCTACCGCAATATCGTGGATGATCTCACGTTTATGTGTGTGGAGGAATTTGTGGATCAATGGGGAAAGCTCACGTTTTTGACCGAATGGCTTTTGAGCCAAGCACTCGAGGACTACATGCTTGATAAATATAAGGGCAAATGTATTTCGCCGAGTGATATTATTAAAATCGCAAAGAAGGCGGATGTGCTTTCCGCAAGAGCTTTTGAGGAGTTCCTTGACAGCCGCTACGAGGACCAGGACTTGCTTCCAGAAACACATTTCACCTTGACCCGCCACCAAATCAAATATTGGATGCTGCAACAGAAGGGTGCTAACTTTGCCTTAATTGCACTGTTCAAGCTCGGCTGTGGTTTGGTGGATGAGGGTCCAATTATAATCGATTGAAAAATAGACTTTTTTCAAATCAAAGTGCCAATTTTCCTCGTGATCTAAATATAGACAGAATACGAAATTATTCACTGGGAATGAATGAATACATAATTCGAAATGATGCTTCTATTTATCCTTAGATATGGATGATTATGTGCTTAAACTAGCTGTGTAATCTAAATAACTTATTACAAGAACAAGGAAATGTACCAGTTCGATGGCTATTTTTTTTGAGCTTGAGAGATTGCGTAGTCACGCTCAAGGGATTAAAAAGTATGTTTCAAACAGTGGAAAAGTAGGATTTGCAGATTAAGGCACAGTATACATAATTACACATTGCTCGGTAATACTCTTCTCTCTGCGAGTATAGTTACAAATTAATCTTGCATCGATTAAAACATACTTGAAAACAAAATAAAATCACGATCAGACTTATTTAGCAAAAAATACTAGATCTTCTATTATACTAAGCATTTGGAACAGAGTTTCTCCCTCCATTCTTACATCTATTGCTGCGCGTTTATTTCCCGTGTTATGTTCAGCTGCATTGCCCTAAATAATATGCTTGACCTTGAAGTAATGTCTCAAGTACTGGATCTGCCAAGCGCCTAATGCAATCAACACAATGACAATCAAGATCGAGAACCATTTGACACGTGAGTTGGTGCTTTCATTGGTGTCTCTCATTCTCTCCTCACGAGCCTTCAAGTAGTGCAACTCGTTTGTGATTTCCTTGGTCATTTCGTAAACTCTCTTCAAATCGACCTCTGCTGGCTTCAATTTCTCTGCTGTTTGCAAAGCGTTCCAATCACGAGCACTAGCTCCACTCTCCACTTCCAAATTGACCTCACGGCTCAAAGCATGTCCACGGTAACCACGGTCCAAGAAGTTGGCAAAACAAATATCAATAGCCGCGGAGTCGTGCGTGGTAAACGAAATCCGGGATTCCTGGTTGATATCGTTTTTACGAGCAAACTGGTTGCCCATAGTATCAATCACCGTCAACTGCAATTTTTGGCCATCGCCTCTGTATCCGTCGGTTTTCACCTGGATCACCACTAATTGGTCTTTGCCTACAAAATCACGGATACACACGGGACGGGCAATATCAAGAGCTGGCACGTCGAGTTTCAACGCGGTGGCTAGCGTAAGCCACATGATAAAAGCAAGGGACAAGGCAGAAAACATTATGGGATATGGGTGTGTCTAATATTTTCGATTCTGTGACTATAGGCTTTTAATATTTTGCTTTTTCCTTTTTTTTTTCCTTTTTTTTTTCACTTGCGTTGTTGTGCTTGAACTCCAATCGCAAGGTTTGAGGGTTGGAATTTGAAGGTGGGTATATTTTTCTGAGCTTCCGTTAGGAATTGTCGTGGCAGAGAGCGTGTTGAGGACGGACGCGCGCACTTGAAGAGAGAAAAAAATAACACGACGGTGCCATTTTTATTTTTTTTTTTTTTTTTAGATCAAGAGCATGAGCCGCACCGGCTCGCGGGTCTTGGCACCAAAGGAAACGTGGAAAGAAGAGTCCTGTTGTTGAATGATCAGCAGTAATCTTCATTCCGATAAAACTTATTAGTATTTTTGTTCTTTTATTATTTTTCATTGTAGTCGAATTTTTATTGCACAGATGTAGTAGTGTTATTTCTTTCCTGAAATAAATTATGTCTCCTTCTGTTCTTGTCATTGAACTGAGACTGCTTGTCTTTGCTAGAGCCATACACTTAATTTGGCGACGCAAAATCACGCACTAATTTATTTGAATATTTCAACATCTGGTTCTGAGTAGCCAAATGAGACACAATAAATTTGCCCTTTTTTAAAAAATGATTAGTGTGTGTGGCACGGGTCACTCCACTGTACCAAGACGGTTCGCAATCGTGCGACCAGTGAGCTGCGATATCAGTGCTGCCCTAGTACGACGAAAATCTCTTTTTAATTTTTGCTTATTTTCTCTTTTACCACTTTCACAAACTTCAAAGCTCTATTCTCTCTCTACATTTCCTCTAATGAACCAAAATGTGCCAATACCTGATGTTCCCAAAAATTGTAACAATTAAGTTGATATCAACACTTTTGCAAAAAATTGAGTATATTTAATTTATTATCACAATCTTACAAAATAAACAGTTCCACAAATTAGTTTTTTTAAACCACAAATCAGTGTAGCTCTTCCGCTTTCTATTCATTCATACCTTAATCTTCGAGTCATTATCCCACTAAGAAACCAATAATTCATATTTAAAACCCAGGTTTCTTTAGCATGATCTGAACTGCCGGCCGGCTCCGTCTCCACAGGGATGTACGGGTGTTTTCACTGACCATGATATATTTTTTCTCTCAATCAACTCCAAACTTTCACTACTCAACTCCTACAACTATCCCCAAAAATGGCCAAAGCAAAGTCCGCTCACACTATGGTCAGGCTCGTGTCTGCAGCCAAGACTGGATACGAGAAGTGGTTCAAAATCCCACGTCTGACCCAGCGTCTTAACCTTATCTTGTACGACCCACGTGCCCAAAGACACTGTCTTTTCACAGAGGCCAAGAAGAGAAGAGTGCCCGAGGCTCCTCCTAAGGACTATACTAGAACGCACCGTGTTTAGAAAAGAAGAAGAAATTAATAATCTGTATATACATATATCACACTTGCGTCGTCTAGCACGAACAAGCAAACATTGGAAATCGGGAGGGAAACTTGGCACATGCCAATTACATAGAAAATACAAATAAAAAAGAATAGAAAAAGGGCGACCCCACGTAGTCATGCAGATTCTATAATATCTATTATTTCTGTTTTCTAAATATGTACAAGAGAAGGTTGACAGATTCTAAAATGACTTGACGGTCCATGAATCGTCAGCAGATAATGCCTGGGCATCACCCAACACGGTATAAACATTGGCGGAGTCATTTGCCAAATACTTTTCAGTAGCATCCTGCAAATCCTGAAGCCCCACATCCAAAAAGCGCTCTCTTCTTTCTTGTCTCATTTCATCACTGATACCGTCGAGGAAAAGAGCCGCGCCTTGACCCGAAATATGGCTTGGTGCATCAACTGACTGGAAAATGGCCAACTTGGCTTCTTGCAATGCTTTTGCATCCCATTTACCCTCGGAAAGGTTGGCTTTAGCAACATTTGGACTGGCTTCAAAAGCAGCAGCAGATTTGATCGCATTTGGATCTCTGTATGAGTAATAGTTGAGAGTACCACCCAAACCGTCACAATTAAGGCCACCACCATAAGCACCATTGGATTCACGAATCACCGAGTGTAAATGTTTGAAAGTCATTAATTGCGATAAAACCTGAAGAGTGGCCCCATCTTTGCTTGCATATGGGGCACCGAACTTGGCCAAAGAAGCATATCCAACTTGGAAGGGCAAGTTCAAGATTGTTTTGGAAACAGTGCTGGGGGTGAATTTCGCGGTCACGTCGCCAAGCGCATTACTGAAAGGACGACCATTTGTGGTCATTTGCGAATCGAAGGATTCAATGAGTTTTTCATTTTCCAAAACACCTTCCTTACCTCCGACAAGGCTATATTCAAAGCCAGGAACTGACTCGCTAACGAAACCCTCGGTTAAAAGAGAACGAATCTCCTGCAAAATTGGGAGAAGTTCTTCTTTCAAATAATCTTTGCCACGTTCCTCAAGTTTCTTGTTCATCTCCAAAACAAGCTGAACCTGTCCAACACCACCGAGAAGATCGTTGATGAATTTCGTGGGCGTCAATTGCGCATTTCCATACGAATTGGCATATGAGTGGCCACGGTCAGCAATCGTGTCAGACTGGTTCTGGGCCAAGTTTTTCACCAATGTGTTGAGCTTATCAAGAACGATGTCGTCAGCAGAAAGACGAGTATTTTGCAAAATATCGCCCCACAACTCATAAATATGAGCCGATTTTTCTTGGAGAGCCATTCCTGAAAGCACGAAATTGAGGTTTGGCTTGGACAAATCGTATGGGTTTGTTTTGGCACGTGCCGAGAAACTTATACCACCAGTCAATTGCTGGATTTTTGTTTCTAATTCAGTGACAGAAGTAGACTGTGTACCGGCCAAGTTTGTTAAACACATGTTGAACAAGGGGAGGTATTGGTAGAGCCTTTGTGGAAGGAAAGACACGTCTTTTTTCGCTGTCACATAGACCAAACCATTGGTATGCGTGACCCGCTTTTGGATTTTTCCCCCAGTGCCCGTGACTTTACTGAACGCAAGTTCGTAATGGTCGCCGATTCTGGGAATATCCTGGAGTGTTAATGTTGGAAGTACAGACACATCTTCTTCCTGCTGCTGTTTTTCAAGCAATTTCTGGCTCCGCTCATAAATCATCTGTTTATCTTCCGATGAGAGGTTCTTGACACGTGACTCAAGTGTATTCTGTTCCTCGGCAAGAAGTTTATTGTTGTACTCAATGTCAGGGACCATGGTGAATTTGAATGTTGGCGTGGATGCATTAAGAAGTGAAGACTCAACCATTTCCTCGAACATTTGCAAACCTCTTTCCAGATACTCTTCCTTGAATCTGGAGAGAATATTCTGGACTTGCAAATGTTTAAATGGATCCAGACCATTAACCCACGAAGGAACCAATGAATTGAGCAAACCCAAACCAAAATCAGGTTTGTGCTTTTTGAAGCTTAATTCTAACTGATGGAGAATTGCCTCGATACGTTTGTGGAAAGCACTTTCCTTGCCTTGTTTCAATTGTGGCACAACTTTCTCCCGCAAGATAGCCTCGATTTTGGCTTGAAGTTCGCCAGCTTTTTCCTTTGAGAGATTCGTGGCACCAACTGTGAATGAGAGAAGTGCAGTTGTCTGATCAAACCCACTATTGGGCAGGAAATCTTCTCCGAAACCGGTCTCAATCAATTCTTGGTAGAAAGGCGCATTGTGGCCGTCAAAAAGCAAAGAGGAAAGCGCTTTCCACTTGAAAATCTCGTAGTGATTATTCGGAGCCAATGCATCACCCAAATACCACGTGACCGAAGCCTTAAGTTGTTCCTCGACTGGTTTAGAAGCCATCGAATCGACAGGCCCAGAAACAGTAAGGTCATGTTTAGTAGTGGCCGGGTTTGTTTGGAAAATCGAGCGTTTGACGTTTGGCGAAGAAGCACGAGACCCAAAAGTAGCATATACTTCGTTAAGTTTCTGGAGATGCTCATGCAAAGAGAAAGTACCGTAGGTAAAAGTCTTGGCATTTGAAGGATGGTAGTTGGTAGCATGGAAATCAACCAAATCCTCATATTCCAAGTTGACGATACTGGCAGGATCTCCGCCCGAGTTTTTGAGCTGCGGATACACGGCTTCTTGGAACTTGATCCAGTATAAGTAGCTTGAGTTAGAGCACTGGCCCTTCATTTCATTATACACCACACCCTTAAATTCAATCGGACTTTTTGGATCGGCCATGTCTGATTGCTCTAACCGCCAGCCTTCTTGCATAAAGTCCTCGTGTGAAAGGATTGGCTCAAATACCGACAGAAGGTAGACTGCCATCAAATTATCATAATCTTTCCTGTTCGTAGTGGCAAATGGGTAGTACGTATAATCGTGGCCAGTCATCGCATTCATAAAGTTACTAAGTGACCGATTAAGCATTTTGAAAAACGGGTCTCTCACAGGATAAGTGTACGAGCCACAAAGCGTCGTGTGTTCTAAAATATGGGGCACACCAGTAGAATCCGGTGGATTTGTCTTGAAAGCCACGGAAAACACGTTATTTTTGTCTGTAGCCGACGCAAGGTGCAAATGTTCCAGCCCGGTACGCGTGTGCTTAAGTTTGACTGCCACAAGTGAAAATTCAGGCAAAGTTTGTACATTTTCAATGGCAAATCCATGCACTGAAAGCCCAATAGGGTACTGGCTTAAAAGCTCAGCTTGCGATGATGATGTTGCTAATTTGCGGAGCGGCGCTGTGCGTGAAGCACGAGCTACCACACGTGCTGTGTGTGAACGAAACATGATCAATCAAAAAAAAAAAAAAAATCAAAGGATTTCGAAAGTTCTTGATCTGTTCTATTGTCTAATCTTGAAAGTTATAGTATAGTTATGGAGTGCCTGAGTTTTTCCGGCCCATGCTGTACTGTAGCTGCGCGCCGCATTATTTATAGTGGACTACATAGTTAGTGTGTGCCGGTCCAGAAGCCAAATGCGATTACTAAGATTTCGCCGTCACTAGTTAGCCGTTTTCCATTTTTTGAATAATTTTGGGGGGTTGACTATTGGGAAGCTGGAAATGAAATTGATAAAATGTTCGAGGAAATTCTTTTATTTAATCGCTCTTTTGGAAAATAAAATCTACTACTTGCTTCATACCCTTCGTGGAACATTGGTCCTAAAGACGCAGCATAATTCGCGAAGGGGAATTTAATAAGTATTAACTAATTAACATGAAAAAGAAGACAATACCAATTTAACAAGCTTCTGGAACTGATAAATAAAGTATTTAGTACTCTTTAAGTAAAGCTCCCAAACATTTGAGTCCCTCTACAATATCGTGCGTAGAATTTCCATACCCAATACGGAGATAGCCGGGCATTCCAAAAACCTCACCAGGAACAACCAAAGTGCGATGTTTTGCAATAAGTTGCTCAGCAAAAGCCATGGAGGTAGCGGAAACATTAAGTTTTACAAAACAAGTGGATCCACCACGTGGACGGACCCACGACACTTTATCGCTGTTTTCATCAATAAATGCCTGCAAAATGTCCAAGTTAGCGCGGCAAATTTGGTGGCTTCTCTCGAGAATTCTATCCACATTTTGGAGTGCTACGGCAGCAACACAGTCATCAAGAATCAGCACAGAAATCGTGTTATAATCACGTTTTTCCCAGAAACCATCACTAAATTCCTTATTTTTAGTCACGATCCAGCCCACCCGTAAGCCAGCAAGAGAGAACGCTTTAGACATTGAGCCAGTAGAAATGGTCTTGTTATAGCCAAAAGAGACAATAGACTTGACCGGCTCCTCCGAATCCAAATGATACAATGGACGATAAACTTCATCACACATGATGGTCACATCGTTGGCCTTACATAAAGTCACAATTTGAGCAAGAATATCGTTCTCCCATACATATCCTGTTGGATTATTTGGGTTATTAATCACCAACAATTTGGTCTTGTTTTTCGCAATCAATTCCTCAAGTTCATCAAATCTGGGACGGTAATCATCCTCCGCCCTAATCTCAAACAAACTCACTTTGGCTCCAAACATCTCTGGCACAGACAGTAATTGCTGGTAGCTTGGGGTCACCACAATCACGTGATCGGCCGGGTTGACAAAAGTGTAGAACGTAAGGAAATTGGCTCCAATAGCACCATTTGTGACCACCACATCATCTGCAGTAACACCCGAGCCTTTGTATAAATCAGCTATAGCATTACGAAGTTCAGGGGATCCCTTAATGTGACCATACGTTAATTTTTTATTGAGTAAATCATCTGAAATTTTGTTCGCGGCCAGTTCATCCATGCCAACAATTTCTGGGATGGTTAAAGAGTCCACGCAGGTCTCGGCCATGTTAAACGAGATGTTGGTTTCATATTTATCCATGAATTGCTCAACTGCAAAAGGTGCTTGTTTCACCATTTTTTTTCCTTCTTTGATTTTGTTTTAATATTTTAGTAGGTCATAATAGCGGAATTTATTAGGTGTATTTATACACGGCTCCAAAAGCGCAAATCTCGCAAACTGCAACGCGCAATTTAGCCTCCAATTGGTGACTCAATTGCGTAGAAGAGGCTGGAAGGTTTTTGCGGGATACATGTATGTCTTCTATGCACACCGAGGCAGCCCGTTGTTCACAGTAACGTGGGTACACATACCATGGGCTGGTTTAAAGGCCGGAAAATTTGAAGGAAAAAACTCCGCACTTTCTCATATATCCACACCTGTATGACTTGAAATGGAAATCTTCTTAATGTGAAGGTCCAGAGTAGACTCGTTTTGTGCGATATCATGCCTTAAAATACGTCAAAAGCGAACCAAATAGACTCAATGTACATTTATTATTTATAACAATTATTAAAAATGAATATTACTCCACGTGATCTCCTTGCGTTTCAACAATTTCGGATTTAACACTATTGCGACGGCTATTGAGTACACCTAGAGTCTTTTCATGCACCTTTGCGCACGGGCCCGCCTTTAAACCGGCCCATGGTTTGTGTACCCACGTTATCATCTGTTCATGCATTGTGTTGGTAATCTCCTGAATGCGTTACGTAGCGTGTCTGACAAATAGGATTGTTTAAAGTCGTCGAGGACATATTAAATGAAGAATCGAAAACATTACACTGTAAGGAATTCCTTTCGAACAAGAATAAGGAGAATTTTTAATTTAATCAAGCTGTCCTTCCCTGGGCGGGTGCGACCAAAGTTCCGCCACATGACACATCCGCAGGACCGCATAAGGCGTTTTTGGAGAGAAAATAATTGCGCGCGAAAAGGCGGAGTTTTTTAATTAAGCATTCTGCCCTAGTAGGCTAGACGGATGCGGGAAGAATTCCCCAAAAATAAAAATAAGGAATAATGGATATTGAAGATAACTTATGATAACCATAAATATGGTTATGAAGAATCATTAAAATAAAAATGATGAAGGGATCTCTCACTACTGCTAAGTATTTTGTAAAGACTCACGATTTTAACCTCCACAAGGACAGCTTCAAATCTTCATTCTCTTGAACCAAGGCGTTCCCTTCATCTCTTCATATGTAGTCATTTCGTTCATCCACCTTTTCTTTGTCTCCAAAGGTGCATTTTCAAACATTGAAAGTAGCAGAGAAAGTTTTTTCTTGTATTCAGCGTTTAGTTTTTCCTCTAACTTTCTGTTCATTGCATTTTTATCAATATTTCTCTGTAAATCCTTACCTCTCTCCGGAGAATTCATAAACAGAGACTTCATGATTCGAAGTTGCGATGTGGGCAGTTTTGTCGTAAAACCTTCAACTTGACGCTTGTGCTCCGGTGTAAGCGCCCCAAAGTCGTTCTCTTGATCATTTTCTGTCACACTAGTCTTTTCAGAAGAGGAGTTACTGGAACCATGACTGCCACTTTCTGATGGATTCTCAGGACTAGTTTTTGCGGCAGAATCCAAGTCAATTACGTTATTAGGACTCTGTTTCCTGTTTTCGACCTTGTTTCTAGGGGCCTGCTTTGTTGGGCCGAACAAAATATCCTCCAATTTTTGTAATTTTCTTGCTGTTGCCACAGGGTCACTTCCAGGGGGAGCATAACCTCTTAAATCAGAGGAAGCTTTGGTATTCGGGGTAACACCCTTCTGAGGAGCCCTTGGATTCTGTGAAATCACTTTGTTTTGTGGAATCGGGTTTTGTTGTGGGATGTCAACGTTATGAGCTGGTGTAAAATTTTTAGGTGCCATAACGTCCTGCCCAAAAAGTCGTTGTGGGATGAAGTTTTCCGCTGGATTGAAGGCCTGTGGCGGTATGAAGTTTGGGATTTTGCTATTATTCTGTACATTCAAGTTGTTTTGTGAAGACAAGTTGTTTTGTAAGGGCAAGTTGTTCTGTAAAGGCATATTCTGTATAAGCACGTTGTTTTGAAAAGGCATGTTATTTGGTGTATTCATGTTCTTTTGTAATGACATGTTGTTTTGCATTTGTATATTGTTTTGCATTTGCATATTGTTTTGTAATGGCGTGTTATTTTGGAAAGCAATGGGATTCTGTTGAGCAAAGTGGCGTTGAGAGAACATGCAATTTTGAGTACATTTTGGGTCTCGACAAGTGAAAGTATTTTGTGGAGGAATCTGATTTTGTGGAGGTATTTGATTTTGTGGAGGTATTTGATTTTGTGGAGGTTTCTGGTTCACCGGAGGTTGATAATTTTGAGGAGGCATGAACGTAAAGTTTTGAGTAGGAACGATATTTTGCGAAGCGATGAAGTTCGGAGGACCTGCCTTATTGACGACTGCTGAATTAGGAAAGTTCGAAGCGGAATAATTGCTTGGATAATTTTCTTTTGTACGGGAAACAAGACTCTCTGAAGAACTTTCGGACATTTGCTCATCAACATCAATGATATTTGTCTCACTGTGAGCATCAAGTGGCTCATCTTCATCTGAGTCAGACACAAGCTGAGGATTTGCTGCGCTTGCACCAGTTGATTTTTGGATGCTTGCGGGTGTTTGTTGTTGGAAACTGCTGATATTCCTGTGGTTACTGGTCAACAATGACCATCTCTTAGCCAAGTAAATGTGCTTGCAATGCAACTGCTTTTCAAGCCAAAATTGACAAGAGCATGACACATCCAGTTCTGTTTCTAAAGAAAAGATAACGGAATATCTTTCACGAGGGTCGTTGAACGACTGAACCGAAAAACTGAGCCTACCATTCGCATAAATTTTTTTCAACAAATCTTGATCTGATATTTTGTTAGCCAATTGTTTTTCTTCGGGCGCCTCTGCTAGATCGAAATTTAAGTGTCGTATACGTTGGCTTGAAATATCTTCCATACGATAGATTGGCTCCACGTGTTTGAATAGCTTATAAACCAAAAAATCGGGCCTTTCAGTTTCGCAAGCTTTTAAAAATCGTGAGTGCAATAAATGATGGAAAGTCACGATCAAATCCTTTCCAGCTGAGGAGTGATCCATATCAGTTACACGGGATACATCTGCTTCTGTTCTAACACGTTGGTTTATTTGCATCAAACCCTCTAATTTCATTAGAAGCAGCATTTCGTAATTTATTCCCTCGTGCTCAATGAAGACAGGAAGCTTTTTAATGAAATCAACGACATTTTTTCGATTTTCCTCTTCCTTTTCTTTCTTTGTTAAAACATGTTGAGATTTGTCATCAAAATACTTATGAAATGCCCTTGAAATCAGCCAGCGACAAGCAGTCACTTTTATTTGAGGCCAGGCCGCTTTCAAAGCATTTGTTTCTTCGGCGCTAAAATCAATGAACACCTCAAGCGGCTCGACTGAAGCGAAGTTTCTCACCATCTGGAGAAAGTCCGTGATGATATCTTGGTGCCGAGAATTGCTTATCAAGAATGCCACCGGACATCCACGAAATGTAACTTTATTTCTGGCTAATATTGTAGTTAAGAAAACGCTTCTTGTTTTCCCAGAAGAACAAACAGGAATTTTGACTGTGTCGAGAAAGAAAAACTTGCTGTTTTTTTCGAAAACATTCTTTTGCCACTCAGTCATAAATGCAAAATACCATGCTTTGCTTTGCGACTCATCAGAAAAATGGCTGGTCGAGGTATTATCCAGAAAGTGGATATTCGACTTGAAAGTTGCAATTCCATCTTTGCTAATTTCTGAGGCCCACTCTGCTAAGCTAGTGTTAAGACAATCATTTTTAATGGACAAGTTTAGTAACATCTTCCTTCTGATATGGTAGGCGTAAAAATATGGTAAGATATTTAGATTCGTGTTGTTGTTTTTAGACGAATTAGGAACGCCCTCACGAAGACTGGGCTTTAAATCTTTCCAACTTATACCCTGATGTACTGCGAAATATAGGTCATTCTTGGTAATATCTTGACATAATCTTGATTCGTGAAACTTTGAAACCGAAACAAACGAGTGGCTGTGCTTCCACTCCCAGCAAGCTTTTGTTAATTTCTCACCAAATTCCTGGAAATTGGGTTCTCCATTTGAATCATGGTTGTATCCTTCGGAATATTCAATGATCACTTTTGATTTACACTGACAGTCTTCAGCAATTTCGGTTAGTGCCAGTTGTTTAGGCCCCGTAACCTCACAAGAAAAGGTATCAACAATTTTCTCTTCTGAACCAGGATTTCGGGCACTTGTTTCTTTCCGAAATGGGCTATAAAGTTGCGTCCATTCTAGAAAAGCAGGAATCTGCGATACGGTCAAATCAAAGGTGACGATTTTTTCGGGAAACGCAACTTCATATTCCGTGAGATCGAATTCGGCATGTAGCACAGCCAATGCAAACATTTCTGATTATATCAAAAGGCTGTGGTATTAAGTGACTGAAGATTTTGAAGGTTTAGGATTTTTCAAGATGCCCCATATAAAAAGACGCGTTTAATTATTTTTCGTTTTCTTCTTTAGGGAAGGTATAGCTGGATTTTAAAGGCAAAGAAATACCTTTCTGGCTACCAAAATTTGAATGATACAAAACAGAAGATAAGTAAATAAATAAAAAAAAAAGTACTTTATGGGAAGTGAGGACACACGTCTCCTCCATTGTACTCTTTTTACGTACATACTTTGTTCCTCCACCACACAGGAAATCAGAGACGCGTTCGGACGTAACGCGTTTAACGTTAGTACATAGAATTTATCGATTTTGCCTAATAATAATGCTTCGAGTCACGACCTATTTTTTTTTTAGTCTCAAATCATCATATATTTTGTTTAAAATAGAGAGAAGCTACAAAGGACCCTTATTTTGGACTCACGCTTCCGTAAAATGTTGCAATGTTTGGTTTGGGTGATTACAGTTTTTTTTTTGCGTGTTCAAAGCACATTTGATTATCCAGAACCAATATTGGTAAGATTTTGATGAAGTAAATACCAATGGTCATGTCTATCGGGTCCTGTTTTTTTGCCTCACTTTGTCAATTTGGGCAGGAGAAAGCTTGTGACCGCAAGATTAGGCTACAACAATTGTTTTGTAAGAACGATTCAACCCGCTTTTATTACATAGGTAACCCTTACCCATAAATTTAAAACCCCGTATATAAGTGTCTGGTATATAAACCAGTAAAAAGAAAGCGAAAGTAGTATGAGAGCACATGACATGGAGGTTTGAATTCTGATTATGCGTACGCTTTTGTGTGTGTGTGTGTGTGTATCTGTAGCAAAACAGAAAATCAAAACCGGTTTCATATCATTCGTACTCACTAAGCATGTCTTGCATGACTAGAGCTGCCTTCGAAAGACCTGTCCACGACATTAATGTCCTCCGACTTCAGGGCAGTTTGACTTGTAGAAAGAAGCTCGATTGAAGCCTCTTCGCGGCCCATTTTTTGCTTCTTCACTTTTTCAAATAAAGCGTCACGTTCAGCCTTTGACAACTCGTTTTTCTTCTTACCCTTGATGTGATACATTGGGTTCAAAGCACCTAAAGTCACGCCCTTGAGGAAAGGCAAATGACCGTTTTTCTCTTCGTAACCCATCAAAAATACAGTGACAATGATGAACAACCAGTAAAGATTATATGAAATCACCGAGCCGTAAGTGGCAGAGTTTTGCCATCCCAACAAAGCATTGAAAATGTCCCATCCGTTGTCGGTAAGAGGGTTGCAACAGTTGACATGCCAGACAGATTTTTTGATGTTGTAAGTGCCTGGACCAGCACCATTTTCAGCAGCATCTCCTCCGGTAGCTTTGTTGAATACATAGGATTCGAAAAACCAGATCGATCTCGAGAACAAGCCAGCAGCAATCAAATACAAGATGCAAGTAGAGACAATCAAAAAGATCTGTAATGAGAAGTTTGCTCCAGTGTAGTACATGGCAAATCCAATAAGACCACCAGCGATCAAACCACAGATAACTGGAATTGGGAATGACGATGCTGGGGAAGTTAAGCCAACACCACCAACAAATACAACAGCTTCCAATCCCTCTCTCAAGACTGTGATAAATGGCAAAACGAACATGGCGTACTTCTTAGTGTAGTGGCCAAGACCAAGACGTTTCTTAGAATCCTTAGGACTTTTGATCAATGCCTGAGCCAATTTGACTCTCCATTTCTCTCTCATTTTGTTGATACGCAACATGGCAAGACCCATAAAAGTAATCATAATGGTTGCAATGAGACAGAAAATACCTTCCCATAAATCTTCAGACTTTGACCAGACATCGTTTTTGAGGGTATAGAAAACAGCGATAAAAGCACATCCAATACATAAACAAAGTATAAGCCCCAGAGCTGCCCCTAGCCAGACTTGTCTTCGCAAACGTTTATATACAACAGGATCTTCAGTTGCACCTCCAAGGCCTTGTTTCAAGAAGGCCAAAAGAACAGAAACCACAACAACAGCCTCCAAAGACTCTCTAAGTACCACGAAGAAAATCTGGACGTTGAAAACGTTGACCATCCTTGTGAATTATTTGGGGTAGGTCGGACTTACCTCGGTGGGCGATAAATTAAATAAAAAAGAGGTGGTTGCAAAAACGGCAAAAAATCTGTACAAAGGTGTCGAAGGAGGGTTCCTACAAGATATTTATAACAGCCGGCAGTTTACAACTACTAGCGAAAAATGCCGATAACTTTCGGGATGAGCAAATAAGTGCGTGCAAATAAGCTTATGCATCTTCTTTACGCATCATGCTGTGCACTGGAGACCGGGAACGCCGCACGATGGGTTTGGGCATTTTCTACTCTTTCCTATTCCAAAAATCAGCGCAACTGGATAAAAAGAGTAAGTCGTGGAAGGTATCAATTATTGTCGGGATTAGAAATTCCTATAAAGAGAAGTCCGAATGACAATGACTCTTTTTTAACTAAATTCCTTTCTTTTTCGTTGTTTTTTTACAAGTTCAGCAACGACGCAGAATGCGCTATCACAGACTGAGCCTTGAAAGCTCGATGCAAGATTTTTCTTGGCACTGTAATTTTTTCGCCCCAAAAATGCCAGAAGAGGCAATTTATCCACACCCGAAAATTGATTAAACTTACGAGAGTATCATTTTCTTTGAGCAGAGGAGTGTTTATCCAAGTATAATATTTTTGTAATATTCAAGTTTTTCTTTGAAGATTCTCACTCAAGTATAATGAGATTAAACTGCTAGCAATGGCGCTCAGCGAGTGGAAAGAAAACACGGACAAACAAAAGACACCAAATACAACTCTACCAAGTATAAGTTGAAGATTCATAAGTTGAAGATTCTCTGCTACAGCCAACAATGGCCAACCGTACATTTTACAAACGAAAAAATTCTATTTATGGATCGAAATTGTCTCCTGGTAACCGCTGCGCAAAAGCCTTTTGTTGCCACGAGCAGTTTTCAACCAATCATAATGCTCGAAAATGTAATGGCCAAAAAGAGAATGTATTGCATATAAGTCTTGAACATTGTCGACGTAATTCACATTCAAATTCCGAAATTAATTTCAAAGACTTATGACTCTTGGACTATTATTCAAAAATTAGGGATTATTGTCAACGTGATGGTAGAATTTCCGTACTCTTACAATGAATAGTGTGTAACTTATTTATAAAGACTGAGGCTATGTGGCGCGGCGGGTATACACCCCCGCATTTCAGAAAACACAATGAATGGTGTACTAGTGCTAATGTGCCGGGGGCCGATCAGCAAGTTGCAGAATTACGAGCGTCAATAAAAATTCATCTGTTGTTATAAAAGTAAAAGCAGATCGTAAAAAGTAAGACTTGGCAAAATTGCCAAGCTGGCTATAGATAATTGATCAAAGATAATCAAAATTTTGAATCCTGGAGATTGCTCCGATTCTTTGATTGTGTGAGTTTTGCTTTGAATTACATGGTGACTTTGGACCATAAAATTAATCGCTGCCTGTCAAATCCGGGGCTTATCTTTCAATTGACATTGCATACTGACATCACGTCTTCAGCTTTGGATTTGGTAGAATCATGGAAAAAAAATTCTTGGCCCAGCCAATTGAAAACCTGAAAAGTCGTTTTCATTTCAACGCTAACGTAAATAGCTGACTTCTTCGTAATGAAACATACTGAGGTACTACAAATTTGAGGTACGATACTTTTTTTCGCCAACTCGTTAAGAAAATACCCTTTATTAAATTCCCCAGTTCCCAAAATATAAAACACGGCTCGACCAGTTATGAGCTATATATAAAATAAACATAAATTGTAATAAGATCAACAAAAGGAATGACTTGCTGCACTGCTTGTGCTTCTGTATATGTGTATGTGTGTGTGTGTGTAAATGCACAAACAGCCCAGCAAGATTCTCTTTGTTGAAATGTCAATTAAATGGCAGACTTCAGACCATCATTAGTCAGCTCTGTTTGCAAGTAGCTTCTCGCCCTTTTGCACCAGAGACTCGCTAGAAACCACCTCGTCCTCAATCTTCTGCTTCTTCACCTTCTCGAACAAAGCCTCTCTCTCGGCCTTCGACAACTCGTTCTTCTTCTTACCCTTGATATGGTACATTGGGTTCAAAGATCTCAAGGTAACTCCCTTGAGGAATGGCAAGTGACCGTTCTTCTCCTCGTATCCCATCAAAAGCACAGTGACAATGATGAAGAGCCAGTAAATGTTGTAAGAAATGACAGAGCCGTAAGTGGCAGAGTTTTGCCATCCCAACAAGGAGTTAAACACATCCCAACCATTATCAAGCTCTGGGTTGCAGCAGTTCACGTGCCAGACAGATTTCTTAATATTGTAAGTACCAGGACCAGAACCGTTTTCAGATGCATCACCACCAGTTGCTTGGTTAAAGACATAGGTCTCGAAGAACCAAATAGCTCTGGAAAATAATCCGGCAGAAATCAAGTACAAGACACAGGTAGACACAATCAAGAAAATTTGCAAGGAGAAGTTAGCACCTGAATAGTACATGGCAACACCCACAAGGATACCAGCAATCAAACCACAAATCACCGGGATTGGGAAAGAAGACGCAGGCGAGTTCAAACCAACACCACCGACGAAAACTACAGCTTCCAAACCTTCTCTCAAAACAGTGATGAAAGGTAAGATGAACATAGCGTATTTCTTAGTGTAGTGACCGAGACCAAGACGTTTCTTAGAGTTTTTGGGAGTCTTAACCAAAGCTTGAGCCAACTTGACTCTCCATTTTTCTCTCATCTTGTTAATACGCAACATAGCAAGGCCCATGAAGGTAATCATAATGGTTGCAATAAGACAGAAAATACCTTCCCACAAATCTTCGGATTTCGACCAGACATCATTCTTAAGAGTGTAGAAAACAGCGATAAAAGCACATCCAATACATAAACAGATAAGAAGTCCTAGAGCCGAACCTAGCCAAATCTGTTTTCGCAATCTTTTGTAGACAACTGGGTCATCGGTGGCTCCACCAAGACCTTGTTTCAAAAAGGCCAAAAGCACGGAAACCACAACGACGGCTTCCAAAGACTCTCTAAAGACCACAAAGAAAATTTGAACGTTAAAAACGTTAACCATTGTGCTAGATGATTTCTGGGTATGGAGATCTAATAAGTAGATACTACTAGCCAAGAAAACTAACCAGGGCAAATGCGAGAATGAGAGTGAGTGGTGTCAAAAAAGAAGCTCAAGAAAATTTTGGACATGGCGATACATGCATGGGTATTTATAATACGGCATTACTACTGCGTCTGTGTTTTTGTGCCCAACAGATGGTACAGATAACTTGCCTGAGATGGTACCAAACCTGTACCGGAGTTCTATGTGCATGAACTTGAAGCGGAAGCTAGGTGCTATTTCGGGAATAAGGCGCCGCGCTACAAGTGAGTGGTTTTTTTTCACACGCAGGAGAAAACCCTGATTTTAGGAAGTCCGCAAATCCCATAACTTGCGTATCGTTTCTTTTTCTTTTCCCTATCTCCATTGGGATAAGGTATACATTTCAGTAGACGTAGTTATTATTTATTCCCTCATTTCTGTGACAATTTCCTTAAATGTAAGTTTGGAATAAGTGGTCCTCTTCGCAGAGCGTGGGGGCACGGATCTCAGTTCCGAAAAAAGAAAAAAGCCACATCTTTTCTTGGCAATGCCAAGAAATCAACCTTCAAAATTTTTTTCTTGCTGACGCAAAAATCTGCCACTGATTTTTATGATAACTTTGGCCGTGATATTGGCAGACAAATAGTTAGGTTCAAAACTTATTGGTTTATTTACCTTTCTAAATCTTGAAAATCTATACGTACGGTAATTTCAATATGCATATTATTTTCCTTACCGTTGAAGAAATCAGCTGTATGAACTACATTGCTACTTATGTGCCGGTTTCCTTCACTGTTGCAGGGGTCAGTGAGCCCGGCAATTCATACCCTGCACTGATGCGAAGGTAAATCCAAAAAAAAAGCTCTAGATTTCTTGGCGGTGAGTTGCTCTTGGAATCTGCTATTCAAAGCCTCCATTTTGGTTTTCATGAACGGATGGTGGTCTATGATTGGTGTAATTTTTTTTTTCCAACCGGGAATACCCCCATGCGAGCATGTGTTATTTTTTCTCTTATTTTTAATTTTTTTTTGTCTCCTTGTCTCGTTCCACAAAGTGCCTATTGGGCTTTTCGTATTTCAATTCACAGTCTGGCTAATAGAAAACATTCTCCGCACTCGTGCATCATTTCAAGATTGGAAGAACATCAATATTCCTTCCAAATCGTAGAAAATAAATATGCTTGGCCGCAGAGCTATTGAAACAGCCGTGCTCCCCTTGCTTCAGTGCCTGTGTCCATGCATGAAATCTGTAAATTTTTGAGGGAACAATCCTTGGCTCAACATTGGCTTTTTATTCGAGGAAAAGATTACTATGTACACTGCACAGTAAAATCATATGAGGCAATTTATCAAATGCTGAAAGCCAAATTTTGGTAGCCAGATCCGACTCGGTATTCTCACCTCTCGGCTTGGCTGTCAAGCGATATTTAATATCAAGTGTTAAATCATCACTCTCATTAGAAGTGAATAAGCATGATTTACGTTGATAGGTTTCTTAACTTTTGGGAAATAATTGTATTTCGATTTCGCATAAGACCTCAATTACCCGCTCTTTTATACGAAATTTGCTTTTAAAATTTACCCAGTTGGGCGTAAACCTGGAGAGGCCTTGTAATTCAAGACTTGAAATGGATCTTTGGTTTTCAAGGCCTTGTAATTCTAGACTTGAAATCGATCTTCGATTTTCAAGGCCTTTTAATACTAGTCTTGAAACCTTATAATCTTTTGCATTCAGAATTAATCAACAATTGTCGCCAATAAAGTCTAAAAAAAAGTGATCTATGTTGTGTGCTTGTTCAATAATTCTATAAACACAACATTACAAGTGAAAGTTCGATACTATTGATTTTTTGATATTATCGACTTTCTGATAACTTGTTTGAGTACTTAATCTCAATAGATTATTACCACAAATGCACTATAAAATTGTTCCAAAGTGTTTGGCTCCTTTTTCACGCTTAGTAAATTGGTCGTCGTACCACATTAATATAATGGAATTACTAAATCTCATATATCGTTGTCCTTCAAATGCTACTTGAGAAAATAATGAAAAAAAAAAAAAAAAAAAAAAAAAAAAAATTAAAAGACGGGAAAAAAGAACCAAATTTATTTGAAGGATATAATCAAGGTTTTTATGTGGCTTTATCAATAACGTTAGCTTCGGGTTCTGGCCAATATCAAGCACTGGCGTAAGTGCGCTTGGCTACAAGGTGTAACGTTGCAGTTACTCCACAGTTCCATTACTCCAAAGGGCGGTCAAAATGTGACAGATATCACGTTTTGAATCTGATACACGGAATAATCTCGGGGAAAAAAAAGAAAAGAACAAGATTGAAGACTTTTTACAGATTTATAAGTATTATAAGTGGCCCCATAGAATTCGGTTGTGTGATTTGACGATTTGACTGAAAAAAAGGGATTCGCGCTCCATAGTTCCGCAAAACAGGATTGTTGTTTTTTTATTTTTTCTCCAGACAAGCGTGACACATCTTTGAAGTCCAGCCTTTTTTAATTGGATTTATCGTCGAAGAAAAAAAAAGGGAATTTTTGTTGATTATGGCTTTTTTCACCTCCTTTATTTTCATCATTCATTTTCTTTTTTATTTTTCTTTTTCACAAACTGCGCCCGGATAAGCACGACGAAACTGAGCACGAATTGCCCATTTTGTCCGTTACCTGCACTCCTTATTCGAGCATCCGCCATATATCAGGGACTGATTTCAGAAATTTAAGTTTATTTTCAAAACAATCACTCGAGCTCGAGAAAAAAATCAAAAATTTTTATTAAATACTTACTCAAGGTTTCTTCCATCCTTTCCATCCACCCATTGGCGGCTAATCAATGGGAAACCGTTATGGACTGCACACAGGCCTCAGCCCCGGTATCCCCGCAGTCCCAGTTCCAGCCCATTACTGCGGCTATGATCTTTTTCAAATGCGCTCGCTTAACTAAACTACGTCAAATCGTCGCAGGCACTGTTTATTGACCCCGAAACAACCCTGGCACCAACAGCAAACATATATAAAACAAAAAAACCGCCCCCGAGTTACAATGGCTGAAAAACAGCAAATGGACGATTTCGCGTCACTTTTCCTCCCGGATCTTCTAAACCGTCTCGATTCGTTGCAGGAAGACGAAAGCTCAAAACTCCCTCAGCTCGGGTCACGTGCACCGGCTCCGCCTTCTAGCCAACACCAACGACAACTAAGTATCCATTCACAACTTCCCCAGCAAAATGCCTCGCCGCAGCCAAGCACACTGAGCTCGGGCATGAGTCTTGTACGGCTTTTCGAGGCGTCGCAACAAACATCAAGCCTTGAACTGGAGGCGGCGTTTGCCGAGGTGAACCAGTACCTTCAGCAGCCCCAAGGTCTGGCATTGGGAGGTCTGTTGAGTACAGGAAATACGGCCAGAAATAATGGGCTTCTTGGTGGGGTATATGGTGCTTCAAACTTCGACAGCGGCGGCTTCAACGACACTGATTCGGCGTCTAATGCGCGTACTCGCAATATGAATATGAATATGAACATGAACATAAATGTGGATATGGGTTCGAATACAGTTAGTCATTGTCTCCTGCCCTTCCTGGGCCTTGATATGGGACATACCCTGCATTATGCTGACTTTTTGCCCCCTGAAGCTTCATATCCACCACAACAACGCCAGCGCCAATACCAGATGGGCCAGTATCTGCAAGTTTTTCCTGCAAACTCGCACATACAATTCGACGCAAGTAGTTGGGTAAATGGTAACGAGCCTATGGCGATGAACAAGACGTGGTCTGGCCCGCAGGCGGGTGGCTTTCGTGTTCCAAACTCCCTGGACATGCGGGCGCCAGATAACCACAATTTTCTGTGGCCAGGCCAGCGGTCCAAGAAAGATTCCGAATCTTCCAAAATGTCAGCTGAACATGATTCGACACCTTCTCAGCCAATGCCCAAGAAACATGGCCGTGGCAAACAAAACATGGGATGTCTGCTGACCCCACAGATCACGGTAGACTACTCTGATCTGACCTTCGATCAGCTTGTCGACTTGAAGCGAAGTCCTTTTGCCGTTGTCAACTCCGTGCAGTCGTCTACTGGTAGCCCTATTAACTTTAATTTGCGGGGATTTCTCAACGGAAGACTTTTGTCGAATGACCAGGATAATTATAACTACATCCATTTATCTTCTGGTTCCGTGGACCCGAATCAAGTCTACCATCCGCAAGTCATCTCTTGCTACAGAAGAAACTTTATCAATTTACATTTACATCTTCTGATTGATGCACCCTCTGCAGAAATGTTCGTGGGAGGGGAGCGCATTCTTCGCTTACGGCTGGAAATTTCCGCAATCACAGATAAAGAAAACCCAGAGCCGGTTGCACTTTTGGATAATGAGCATGAGACTTCAAAAGAAGCACGCCGACCCTTCGATGCCATGCTGGTGGAGACAATTGGGCCTAAACATGTGGTGAAGGTAGATGATTGCAGAAGCGATGTGTTTTGGAAAGTCAAAAAGTTACAATTCAAGAGTGCCACTGCAAACAGTACCAATCTCGTTTTTCAGACCTACTATCGTTTCGTGGCTCGTATCGTAGCCGAAACCTCTTCTGGGGACTCAATTCTTGAGGAGTTAGTTAGCAATCCCATCATAGTACGGGGTCGCAATCCATCCTTTTATCAAACAAAAAACGACGTTTTAATCAAGGCAAAATCTCCCAACATTCCAGCAAGCTACAATTATTCCAATCTTGCTGTCCCATTGCTATCAGCGGACCACTTTGAGCATGATCGAGCATCAACTAGTGATATTCCCAGCACTACATTAGTGACGGATGAGAGCCTTGACTTTAAGACCGAAGATGGATCAACAGCCACACCCCTTAAGACTGAAGATGCCATTTCAGAAGAAAAGGAAGACGTTTCCAATGTACATGAAAGTGCCAGCTCCAGTGGAAGTGACGCAGAACAAGAGCAGACTGAAACTGAGAAACAAAAAGATGATGTGCGTACTTCGCTTGTTCCCAATGGCTCCGATCTCCGGAAAATCCTTGATGAAATGAGTGAAAAGAAGGGCAATAAGTATAGGTATTTTCCTATTCTGAGTGTGTATTATTTGCCGCCCATTAATGTGGTATATTTCCCACATGGAGTACATCACACCGATGCGGCATCAGAACCACTCGAAAATGATTCTAAAAATGGCCCAGGAGCTCCATCTCCTGCAAACCAAACAGGTGGCGATAGAAAGGCGAGCTCAAAGGTTTACTTTCGTTGATGATACATTCGGGCTGATTTACCAGCCTTTCATTGATTGATGACTTTTTCGATTATTGCTGCATGGCACTAAGTCCACAAACAAACAATAATAGACTTATTTGGGTGCATTTAAGGGGGTTTCTCAAAAGCAAAATGCAAAATTGCATTTTATTCCATTGTATTTTACTCATCAGAAATGACATTATTTCTAAAAACTTAATTCGAAGCTTATCATAATTTTTAATTCAAATTATCTGTTTCTTTATGAGTTTCCAGCTAAATGTGGTTTTTCGCAATAACCAAATAAACATATAAACACGCAATAACGAGTACAATTTTTCGTGTCCAAGATAACAAAATTTATTAGTGATCTCATTATCATCTTAAACACAATCAATTATTAGCTCATCGTACGTTTCTTGTGTCAAAGATTATAATTTCCGCTAATTTAATTTTTTAGTTATGAAAAAATAAGAACGCAAAAAAAAGAAATGAGATCATGATTTTTTTTTAATTCTATAAAATAATCTCGATTTCGAGCTTTGTGTTGCTAAAAAAATCTTTATTTACGCAAAACAAGAATATGAGAGTGTTTAATTTTGTTTTCAACGGAAAAAAACAAAATTTATCAATTTTAATCAAACTGAACTTTTGACTTCATGTATAAAAATATCCCAAATAAAAAAAATTGAATGGGGCCAAATATTATTACCTTATCACAAATATACATTCAAGAAAGCATTGCTTAAATAGAGGTGCTTCGTCAAAATTCAAGCCAGTTTAACATTTTCAATCGGCGAAAGAAGACTATATATAAAGAGTGAAATAATTTTAAGAAAATAAAATCAAATAACAAACTTATTTAGGAAAGATTCTCAACAATGAAGCTTCTAATTTTGTTGCTG
The DNA here is from genome assembly GCA_030569435.1 of Metschnikowia koreensis. Taxonomy (NCBI): domain Eukaryota; kingdom Fungi; phylum Ascomycota; class Pichiomycetes; order Serinales; family Metschnikowiaceae; genus Metschnikowia; species Metschnikowia koreensis. The sequence continues at coordinate 9,343 of JAJMKX010000263.1, read as the reverse complement.
CTGACCATTGCTGTAGCGAGAGGGATGCCACAATCATCTCGTTCCAAACGTGATTTTAGCCAAGATTGCACAGGTTCCGACTTGATGAGATCAGGGATAAGTATCAGATACATCGTTGAAGGCGAAAAACCAGACGCTCGAAAACAAAAGGCAATCACAATATTAAACTGGTACAAAAATTGGCTGAACGATTTCAGTTCAAGACAAGCGTTTAAGGCGGAAAATGGCGATGTGGTGGGCTATATGTGGGTAGGATCTATGATACAGAATTCTGGACTCAGCAAGAATATTCTTCCGAATTTTATCGAAGAGATAAAAGTTCATGGTATGCCTGAAGAAATCTACTATGAATTCATACACGAGAATGCAATGAAGAGTTTTGGAATAATTCTAACCACTAAAGGTCTTGAATCTGCTCAAGCTGCGGAACAATCTTGGAGTACGGGCACTAAGGTCGCACGACAGGCCAAACACAAATCGAGTCAAGGTTTATCGATCTGCTTTCTACCTTATCGGTACCGAAAACAGGAGGCTAATGATCATGAAGCAGGTCCTTGTAAAGTACACAAACTAAAAGAGGGCAGGCCACCAGGCGGAAATGTGGGGGAGTATTTGCATGCCTTTAATAAACACTTGGACTTTTCAAAACTTCCTGCTGGAACTCCATATTGCTATTCGGTGGGGAAGCCACCTGACTACCGGCCTCAAAAAAAGTCGAATGGCGATTGTGCAACACATCTAATTCGGCTGGACAACACCTGCGGTGGCATTGCTGCCAAGTATTCACCTCTGACGACTGAAGACATTGAAAACTTTAACAAGAATACTTATGGCTGGAAAGGATGTTCATCATTGCAACTCCTACAACTTATGTGCGTCAGTGAAGGTCGGCCACCTAAACCAGTTTCTAATCCAAAAGCAGAGTGTGGGCCTCTAGCACCAGGTAATTCGTACAATAAGGATTGTTCCAATAAAGCTTGCTGTAGTGACCATGGATTCTGCGGCCTTAACTCGAAATTTTGTGACGTCAAAAACCCGAAAGGAGCACCAGGAACCCGAGGCTGTTATTCCAATTGTGGCTATGGAACAATTCCCAAGCGAAAATCCAGTAGTTTCAAACGTATTGCTTATTGGCTTGATTCTGATGGTGCTATGTACTATGATGTGAGCAAAATTACTGGCTTTGATACTGTTCATTACGCCTTTGCCACGATAAATGAAGATTTGAGTATTGGTGTTGGACATGGTTTTGAAAAGTTCAAGAAAATAAAAGCGAAAAAAGTGATTAGTTTTGGAGGGTGGGAGCTTTCTACTGAACCTTCCACGTACCATTTACTTAGAGAGGCCGTTTCAGATAGGAAAAGAAGCAAATTTGCCAGAATAGTGGTGGCCTTTTTACAACAGAATCAACTAGACGGGGTAGATTTTGACTGGGAGTATCCTGAAGCTCCTGATATTCCGAATATTCCAGCTGGTATAAAAGGTGATGGTGATCGATACGCCGACTTGTTGAAGCAAATTAAAGAGATGGACCGCAGTAAAACCGTGTCGGTGGCAATTCCAGCTTCGTATTGGTACTTGAAGGGATTCCCTTTGGCAAAATTCGACGCTTCAGTGGATTATTTTGTGTTTATGAATTATGATTATAGTGGTCAGTGGGACTATGGGAAATTGGGGACTGGTATTGGATGTCACAGTGATCGCTCAATGACCGAGGCAGCCATAAAAATGATTGTGAAGTCCGGTATTGATACTACAAAGGTGTATGGAGGTCTAGCTAATTATGGTCGCTCATTCCGGCTGGCAGATAAAAATTGTAAACATTATAAGTGCTTATTCACAGGGCCAAAAGCAACTACAGCAGCCGGTGAAATCACCAACACACCTGGGTTCTTATCAATAGGTGAAATAAACAAACTGAAGTTTTCTGAGACCAGCTTTAATGAAACATCCAAATGCTTTTATGGAATATATAATCAAGGAAGAGACTGGGTTGCGTGGATGAAAGAAAGTGATATACGCTTTACCGAGGACTGGTATCGTAATACGGTTGGATTAGGTGGCTCAATTCTTTGGGTATATAATTATTACAAAACTGAAAAGAGCGATTCACCCGACACACTAAACTGCTATTTTCAAAATGGAAGAATAAAATGTGATGGTATACATGTGAAGGTCTTCGATGACATGTCACATAGACGAGATAACAAAGAGAAAAGATCCTTCAAAAACAGTTTACATGATGCTTTTGGGCCACTATATGCAAGAATGGAGAGAGTAAAACGTTTGCTAGCCTATATTGTAAAATTGGTTGATGTAAGAAATTTCAAAGGAAGATTTGCCGACCTTTTCCGTGCAACTTACCTATGCGCCCAAAATGTGCATCGCGAAATAGAAAACCTTTCATGGAATGATAGACCTCATCTACTCACTCTTTTGGAAGCATTGGCGTACTTGTTTACGTCGGATACATGGACTCAGGCAACGACCGAGTATCGTGATGCTTTGAATCTTTTGAACAATAGCAGGAGTCTACTTCCCCAGCTGGAGACAGTATGCTCCAGTAATGTCACTAATTATGTTTTGACTTATGCTTCTCAGTATACAGTGGCACAGGCATCAATGTACGACGAAATGATAGCAACCGACTCTTCTGCATATTCTACCATTACCGCCATGCCCACATCAAACCTGGTTGTTGATGATGACCATATTACTTTTGGCGAGCCTTCCTATAATCGATTTGGAAGACTGGTCAACGCCCAAGTCAGGGCCGATGTGAGCGATAATGATGAGGACGATCAAAATTATCAGCCAGAAGTGATTGTAGATAACGCCGAGTACTTGGAAACGGCGTTTCAACCATTTCCCTCTGGGCCAGTTCAGTATGAACTGTATCGTTTGTGTCTGATTGCTAATCCAAGAAATTTCCATGAGTGTACGGTTCAACTGCGGTCGATGATTTTTAATCCTGCTTATGCAGAGGCCAGAGTAGGTATAGGAAATAGTATGAGAGAGTTGGGAACTTCTGACGCACCGTTGTATGTTCTTAATATGGCAGGCAACAGCCCTGGAGCAGCGTGCAATGCATTACTTTTTTTTCTTTCTAAAACCGGTCAAGCTCAAATAATGAAAAGTGGTCTGCCGTTTCTGACAAGGGGTCATGGTAGAGGAATAACTTCTTGGCTGAGTCATTTCCCAACTTGTATTGGAATGCAAAAAGATGAGTTTCCTCCAGCAAGCACGAAGGAGGGTAAGGCGATCCGCGATAAGAAACTCCACTTCACTGCAAGAGTTTCTTGCATCAACGAAACCGAAAACACTGCTGAGGGCTCAAATCTTTTGAGATTCTACTTAGGTGTTCCGGAGAATCTGAAAAAAGGTACATTGGTGTGTGAAGTAGATTGGTCAGGTAAAGTTCCAAAAATAGTCAAACCTTCTAATGATGGAGGTGACCGCAAAAGAACAAAGCCGCAACCCACTAAGACACGCAGGGATGATATAAAGGCGAACGACAAATTTTATGTCCTCGTGAATATAGATCTGAATGTGGATTGCAGCGAGCACATGAAAATTCCAAAGAAGAAAGTGAACGGTGAATATTTACCTTACGACAATGACTCAGGGATATTTGTGGCAACAAGTTCAATTGATCATGATGAATTGTAGGGATACTTTTGAACGATGATCATTCGAACGCTTTATCAACCAATAAATCAACCACCCAATTTATTTTTTTTACTATATTAATTTAAGCTACAAATTATATTCTTTTTGAAATTGTAACCAATGTCTAAAGAATAATCAATATAAAAATAATCAATATAAAAATAATCAATTTGAAATTAAGCAATATTAAATATTCATAAAAAACTCAAAGTTTTTGTTCTTTTATTATCAAAAGCTTGGCTGGTCATCACCAATTGAAATCATGTAAGTGTTTAGATTTGCGGATGAGAATCCAATGAGATTCTGTTGTGACCCATAGACTCTGATTGTTCTCCCAGTCCCAAAAGAATGTTTGTCTGAAAGATTAAAGTGAAATATGTTGCATTTGAAATTAGAAAAAGGGTAAGTAGACAGCGTATTGTGATTGGTAAAACCGAAAAAGAAGACCAAATTAGCTCATGGGGGTTGAGTAGTTATATATTATTTTTTTTGATTATGCACTTTACGGCAGGTATGTATGATTGAATAGAGTTTTTTTCTTCAGATATATTAAGGACAGATGAACTCGTCGTTGTCAAGTTTCCTCTGGTAGTTATACTCAGACTGAAAGGAACTGTACATGACATCAGGGTGGTTGGTCACATCCGCTGAATATGCTGCCACATCATCTGGAATAAGCACTTTTGTTTGCTTTGACCCTGCTGCAGCTGCATCCGCCAAAAGTTGCACTTGACACGATTTTTCCATGAGTGTGAAAAGATACGCCGCTTCATCTACTGTTTTGCCCATAGTCAATAAGCCATGATTTTGCAAAATCACAGCACGTGCCCCGCCTGCAGCTTCCGCAATTTCTTTGCCTTCGTCGCTTTCAATAGCCACCCCTCCAAAGTTTTTGAAGACGGCTTGCGTGTTATAAAACACACATGCATCCTGATTTAACATCTCTAAAGGCACACCAAATGCGGAGTAAGCTTTGCCGTAAACCGAATGAGCATGGCAGGCTGCATTAATGTCAGGTCTTGCTTCGTGCAATGACAGATGAATGGCAAATCCAGCAGCATTAATTGGGGCCTGGTTTCCATCAGGTAAAATGTTACCCTGACGGTCTACATGCACCATATCTGCCGGGGTAATCATGGCAAAATGAACACCCAAAGGATTGATAAAAAAAGTGTTGGGATCAACTGGATCTCTAAGTGAAATGTGACCTGCTTCTCCTTCACTATATCCAAAACGAGCAAACACCCGGAAAGCGGCAGATACGTGCTTAAGCATCCACTTGCGCTCCTTCAATTTATCTGTAAAGTGGGGAGGCACATGTGGATTGGACCCACCTTTGGCCATATTATTTGCACCCGCACTTTTGATGCTGTATCCTTTCGCCGTGGTTGAGTTTTCTACTGATGTAGGGGACATGGTGGTGATAAATGTGGCTTGATTCTAGAACAAATGTAGAAGAGAAAAAAGAAAAAATGAAAGAAATGAAAGAAATGAAGTAAAGAGACAGAAGAGATGTGCCTAATTATTTATAGAATGGATTTTAAATTTTTCCACATTTCGAAAACCCGCTAAGCACATTTTAGCAAGAAGCAATTGCGTCTGGCCGATGGCTGATAGCCTGATTGGACAAGCCCAAAAAAATGCGTCTCTAGCCTAGCGAGATAACAAAGACGCGCCCTTACGGATGTGCAATTACGTGAGTCACGTTTTTTTTTTTTTTTTTTTTTTTTTTTTTTTGCACACACCGCACGATTTTCAATTATACAAGTTCACTTTACCAAAATAGCGAAAAATTTCATAATTGAAATTTTTGAATTGGAGTTTACAGAAGTAAATTATTTCCACCAACGGTAAAAACTTTCCATGACTCCCGCTAACCTGTGTTTAGCCTCGTCCTTATCAGTGGCGCGGTACGCGGAATCGCGATTTCGGATTACCCAAAACGGCAATACGAATCTAGAGATACGAGAAAACAGAAAATATAAAGCATGAAGGCCAACCATAGTAGGGTGCAAAATAAAAAAAAAAAATAATTACATAATTCTATAGACTATTTTTCAGCTTTTATTTCTTTGAACAATTTTTATTTGTCTTTTTCCCTTTTTGAATCATGTCGGATCAATCCTTGGAAAAACAGACCGTCGTCGTCGACATATCCAATATTCTTTCCATCACCGATGAAGCGGAGAAGAAAAAATTGGTGGGGCTTGATCTTTTCCAGCATGCAGATGAGATCACTGATGAAGAAATGGAGGCAGAGCTTGCTCGGATCCGGCGTAAGGTTGATTGGAGAATTATGCCTGTTCTTTGCATCACATATACCCTCCAATTTCTCGATAAATTGAGTTTGAACTATGCTTCAGCTTACACTTTGAAGCCGGATTTGGGACTTACAGGACAGCGGTACTCATGGGTGGCGGCTATTTTCAATTTTGGCTACCTTTTCTGGGCATTTCCTTCAAACTGGATTCTCCAGAAAGTGCCCGTAGCAAAATACACCACTGGTATGTTAGTCATATGGGCTGCAATTTTGATTGCCCATGTTGGTGCCAAAAATTATGGCGGAATTTTAACTTTGAGATTTATCTTGGGTATGTTTGAAGCAGGAATCTCGCCCACCTGTATGATGATCTGTGGTATGTTTTACTCTAAAAAAGACCAACCTTTCCGCATGTGCACGTTTTTGAGTTGTAATGGAATTGCCACTGTTCTTGGTGCGCTTCTTGGTTTTGGCCTTGGTCATGCAGACAATACTTCGCTTCAATCGTGGAAATTGATTTTCCTTACTATTGGTCTTTTGAACTTTGTGTGGTCGATTTTTTTCTTCCTCATCACCCCAGACTCTCCTGCCACAGCAAAGTTCCTTACTGAGAGAGAAAGAACAATTCTTATCAAGCATATTTCTGAAAATGACCAAGGTGTAAAGGATGAGCGGTTTCTTTGGCATCAAGCACGTGAAGCTTTGTGTGATGTGCAAGTATACATTTTCATGTTGATTGGTTTGGGTTGTGGAGTGGTAAATGGTGGAACCTCAAACTTCCAGTCAGCATTGATTCGTGGGTTTGGCTTTGGTCCCTTAGCTACCACGGCTTTACAAATGCCTACTGGTGCCATTGAGTTTGTGGTAGTTTTTACATGCGGAATCATTGCTTTGAAAGTCCCCAACACCCGGTGTATCATTTTCTGTGGCCTCTGTGTGCCCGGATTAGCTGGGTTAATTGGAATTCATGTGATTCACGATAATAGATGGGCACTGGTTGGATGCACTTGGCTTCAGTACATTATTGGAGGTCCTGTGATTTTGAGTTGGATTCTTATCAACGCCAATATTGCAGGAAGTACGAAAAAGACTGTCACCAGTGGTCTTTGGTTTATGTTTTATGCGGCAGGTAACATTACTGGTGCCAATATCTTTTTCACTAAAGAAAAGCCTAAGTATACCAGCGCAATGATTGGACTTATGACTTCATACGCTGGTATGATTGCTCTTGGTATTGTTTACTATTTTCTTTGCAAATGGCGTAATGCAAAGAGAGAACGTGAACAAGGTGAGTACACTGAGGAAATTAAGAAGCAGGCCATGCTAGATGGTTTTGCGGGTATGACTGATTTTGAGAACCGCGGTTTCAGATACTCGTTATAGATTATAGATATTTAGATAAATAATAATTTCAGTTAATGATACAAGTTTTAAAGTAGTTAAACGAAGGGAAGACAAAATCATCGAAAATTACAAACCACTTCTAACCTCAAACCTAATCCATAGTCTCTATATATCATTTTCTCCGTTGGGACAATATTTCCTTAATCTAATGATCAAAGCGGAAGTCGAGCCTCTTGTTTCCTTCGTCTGTTGTGGTTGTCACATAATTCTCTTGTTCTTCGTAAGACATGGCATTCCAAACTTCATCTCTCTGCTTGTTTCTCCAAACATAGTATAGTTTCACAGATAAAAGAAGTGGAATAGACGCAATAGTCACAATGAAAAGGTTTTGGTTACCTCTTTTATACAACGGCCTATCGTCTGCTCTGTAAACATTATTTGCTGCAATGTTTCCAAGCTGCACAAACATGTTATACAAGGCTGAACAAACCGAGCGACTTCTAATGGAGTTTGAGTTTCTTGAGACCCACGACACACAAATTGCATGGATATAAGGCGAGGATAATACCATTGAAACCAAAAACCACGTGGGCCAAGGCTGGTGCATACTCCCAGGCCACCATCTCAAAGCGGCCAAAAATGGAAGGGCAAAGACTGGAAGTGCAAGAGAAATCAAAGCTCGCTCATTTATTTTTTCCGACAACCAAGTGATAATAAGCAAGAACATAATGTGGATCACATATTGAGGAATAGTCAACAAGTTCACATTGAAAGTTGAGAATCCAAGCTGTTTCAATGTAAGGGTCATGTAAGGCTGTACAGTAGCCTTTGGAATAAAGACAAGAAACCCCACTGCATAAATTGGCCACAAGTCATAGTCAGTAAACGCTTTCCAGATCATCTTGGGTGACAACGCCTGTCTATTGTTCATATCACCCTTCGATGGATCATCTCTCAAAACTCTGTTGACAACAATTTTTTCTTCCCTTTCAGTAAACCAGCCTTTAGGGTTGAATTTCTTCTTGGTCTCGACTGCAGATGGAACCATAGCATGGAATCCCCAAAGTCCGACCAACAAGGTGACAATACCTTCAAGAATAAAGAGCCATCTCCAACCAGCCATACCAAGAATACCACGCATTCTAAGAATTCCAAATGCGAGAAGGGAAGTGGCTATTTGAGTCAACGAAAGCGTAGTCCAGAAAAATGAGAGTCTTATTGGTAATTCCTTAGATTTGTAAAAGTAAGAAATCCATAAAACAAGGTCTGCAATAAAACCACCTTCCAAAGCCCCGATAAGTACTCTGGTGATCAAAAACCCGGTTTTATTCTTCATTGCAGCTTGAAATATTGCGACAAGACTCCATGACACCATCTGTATAGGAATGAAAATATCAGGGCCCACAGCTTTCGAGATCAATTGTGAAGGGATTTCCGCAAGCAAAAACGCGACTAAAAATAACGTGTTACCCAAGTTATAGTCATTTGTGGTAAGGTGCAAATCTTTTAAAAGATTGTCTGCTACTGCTTGAGCCAAGTTACCTCTATCCACTTGCAAACCAAAAAATAAAATACAGCTTGTGAGTGCAACCCTGTAGTCAAGCTTCTTGATTAAAGCCTTTTCCTCTTCCGGGGTCCAATCAAACTCCGGATCAAACGCAGCACGGCATTCATATTCGCAGCTTTCATATAAGTTTCTGTAGTATTCAGCAACAACCGGGTCCTTGAAAGGATTTTTTTCAGACTCAGAGATTCCACTTTCAGTATCAGAAGCAGATTTGGTATTGATAAGATAATTCTCGTTCTTTTTCAGTAGACTGTCTGAGTCGTGAGACTCGCGTGCTTTCAATCCAACAAATCCCATTCTGTGAACGTTTGCTGATAAGTAGAATTAAGAAAGTTTTTCAGAGATTTACTTCCCTCCTTTTATAATTTTTTTTTCTTTCTCCTTTTACTATTTTTTTTTTCTTTTTCACACTGCCTCATCCACATTTTTGATTGCATAATTCACAGCCCTTATGGTGTAGAAAGTTGCAAAATAATCGATAAGCTGGGCATGCAGGCCGCAAC
>JAJMKX010000262.1:0-148994 GCA_030569435.1 Metschnikowia koreensis | reverse complement strand
GATAACCAGAAAAAATACTTCCGTCTCAATTGGGCACTGGGTGCCACATTAACAGCGCCCATCATCGAATCACCCGAGTACTCATTATTTGTGGGCGACCTAAGCGCATCCACCACTGAGGCACACTTATTGCTGTTTTTCCAAAAACTGTTTCCCGATTCAATCCGTACTGTGCGCGTGATGACAGATCCCGTCACAGGTAAACTGCGCTGCTTTGGATTTGTTCGGTTCTCTGACGAGCTAGAGCGCCAGCGTGCATTGGTGGAGATGGACGGTGTGTGGTTTGGTGGTCGCCCTCTCCGAGTGGCCAATGCCACACCTCGTGCAGCACCCATGTATCGCAAACATGTGGCCGATATTCGACAGGGAGCATATGTGGCAGGACCTCATTTTTCTGCGAATCCTGACATGCTGCCCAATGAGCTCATGTATGCGGCTGCGCAGCCAGGCGGGTATTACACATCCCCACTTATAGGCAGTGGAGAAATGGGGTACGCTACAATGCCACAAAATGTACCTCTCAACGTAAGTGGCCCACACTATGTAGATCCAGCGAACACGACCGTCTTTGTGGGCGGTCTACTGTCGGACGTGACTGACCAGACTCTATACACGCTCTTCAAGCCATTTGGCCTGATCATTCAGATCAAAGTCCCGCCGGGTAAAAATTGTGGCTTTGTTAAATACGCTACGCGCGAGGAGGCAGAAGATGCAATTCTCAATATGGAGGGATTTGTCATTGGCGGCCACCGTGTGCGTTTAGGTTGGGGACGTATCTCTGCCGCCAATAAGAAACTAGCCCGTCATCCACAAATCAGTCATTTGCAGATGCAGGCAATGTCGCTTGGTTACGATCCACAGTCCGTCTACGGCGCATCCCAAGGATACCCAGGTCAGATGGCGCCCCCACCAACTGCATCTGGCGCTACACAGGTTTATGCCCCAATGGCAATGCCCATGTTCCCTTATGCGACAAATTCGGAGTTGCCGCCCGATTTCGATCACGCGGGCGTGTCGGAATATAACGTTGCGGGTAGCCCGCCGATTATTCGGTCGCGATCCTTGGACCATGAAATTGACGGCGCCACCTCTGTTGGATACCACCTCACAGCGGGCGACTACGCGAGCAATCAATTGGCTCATAATTTTGATACCCTTTCACTTGATGCAGTGGCAGATTATCAGCTGCATGGGCAAGGCACGTTTATTCCGTATAGTGCATACGTGCAAGCAGATCAGCACAATTCTTCTTCGCTGGCCCTGTTTCCAAATCAAGTCAGTCCCGTTGTCCCACAAAGTTCTTCGAGTGTCGCAAATTTGAATGAACGTCCACCGGGTGATTCTGGCAAACCCACTTCTGTTAATAGTGCTGATGCTTCGGACGGCAGCGGTCCTAAAAAACAAAACTCTTCGGCGTGATCAATTAAGTAACAAAAGCATTTTGTTTGGGGCCAAGAGGAAGAATTTATTGGTCAAAAATTGGTGCCTTAATGTTCGAGGCTTGCAAAAAATGGTGATTTGATTTAAAGAAAAAAAATAAACAAACATACAATGGTGAGAAAGAAAACCGGATGTACACTCCCAAAAGCCCCGCCGTAGACCTTGCCTTAGCTCAATTAGCTGACTGTGTTAAGTTTGGCATAATTTGGATTGAGGTAGGGAAGAAAAAAGGGGATTTTTTTTACTAGAGAATGTAAGACACAAAGAACAAAAAAAAATGCCAAAATTCTCATGCATAGCTATACGTGGTCGCAGCCGCAGCGGAATTCCGAAACCAAAGTTACCCATCCCATATTTTGGAGTAATATAATCTAATAGTGTAAAAAAGGAGAAATTACCAAAAAGGTGGTTTCCAGGTTTCAAAAAAATTAGTTTCAACTACCTGAATAGGGCGGGAGTATCAAAAATTGTGCGCAAAACTAACCAAGTATAAAATTCCATCTCACCGGAACTTTGTCTTGGGGGAAGGTTTGCGCGAATGCAGCAGAAGCCGCAATAACCGTACACGCATGCAAATCAAGAACAAATAACCATTAAAAAAACACTAAACAACTAGAAACATAAAAAAGTAAGAATAAGAACAAAAAAGAATCCAAAAAAAATTGAGCTCTTTCTATAAAAAATCGATCTCACGATCTCTCGCCACGCAATCTTCTGGCCAACTGGATATCTTTCTTTTGAATGGTGACTCTTTTGGCGTGGATTGCACACAAGTTAGTATCCTCAAATAACGACACCAAATATGCCTCGACTGCTTCTTGCAACGCACCAATGGCCGACGACTGGAAACGCAAGTCGGTCTTAAAATCCTGAGCGATTTCTCTGACCAAACGTTGGAAGGGCAACTTTCTGATCAAAAGTTCGGTCGATTTCTGAAACCTTCTGATTTCTCTCAAGGCCACAGTACCTGGCTTATATCTGTGGGGCTTTTTAACACCACCCGTAACTGGGGCAGATTTTCTGGCAGCCTTCGAGGCCAACTGTTTTCTGGGCGCCTTACCTCCAGTCGACTTTCTGGCAGTTTGCTTAGTTCTGGCCATTTTAGTATACCTTTACTATAATTTTTTTTGTGTGTTTCGGTGGTTTTTACAAACTATATAGGTTAGGAAGAGGGAGGCAAAAAAAAAATTGAGAGGGGGGAGAGAGCCGGGGGGGGGATTACGGGGAACGGGTGAGCGCAGGGCGAAATTTTTTCCGCTTCGGGTAAAGTGAGGAGCAAGCGTTATTTTTTTTTTCTTTTTCTTTTTTTTTTGCCTCTCACTCTCAGTCCACTTTGTTCGAAGGCTAATTTTTTAATTATGGAATTCCTCAGTACTGTAGTGAGTGAGGGTGCAGTCTGGTCACGGTTTCCACTAAGTAAAGTGCGGGCATTTTCAACAATGGCAAAGCGAGAAATTGCGCGCTCGTTTTGTAAGGCCAGAAAAAAACTGGTTTGAGCCAATCATCTTGCGGCACTTGAACTCCTGGTCGCACAGCACTGTGTGCAGGTATATATCACACACGTAAAGGCCCAGGCCCCTTGTTTTGCATGTTTTCAGCAGCCTAGAGGCGTGTTTTGTTGGACTCTCTGTTTTTTTTTTCTTCTTTTTTTCCTTTTCTCATTTGACCAATACATGTAGTTTAATTTGTAGTTTTTGCTGCGTATTTGTAATTTGAGTAATATTAGAGTAGGTACTTAGTCTATATTTTCATGATTGTGGAAGCTACCCACGTGACTCAGAGCACGTGCCATACTCATAGCTTGATTTACGCTAACTTAATTACCGTGTGGGCCTCTAATTTGAAAAATTTAATCACGTTCAAACACTGCTTGATTAATTTTATTCATAAATGTAAATATGCATGGTTATAAGTTATGAGTATATATCAGCCACATCGGAGTCAATGAAATTATCTCTTATTGAGTGGTGAGACCTCAACCTCAACTTCAAAACTTTACTCCTATTATGTTTCTTTTCTCATGGCCCGTAAATCATTTAAGTCAGTCTCATTCATAAGGAGCCGTCTTCACAGAAAAAAATAACTGTAGGAAAAGCATTTCATGTATTGTTTTCCTTTTTTTCTTTTTTCTTATAATTTCTTATTTCTTTTCAGAGCAGCCAATAATTTGTTTAAGACAGTATGATTGTGGGGATGATGCTCCTTTATTATTCTGGACGCTGTGATTGGATAGAGGACCCCCACAGAGATTCTTTGGAATCGCAGGACACAGGGCTAATCACCAATGAAACACATAGTTTCGTGACTAAATGTTTTCTATTTTTTATTGTTTTCAATTTTTTTTTAATAATCCGGGAAAGGTCCAATGAAAAAAAAAAAAAAAAGATAGACAAGAAATGTTAATTGGAAATTATTGGAGATCTCTTAATTTCTAGTTTGATCGAGTCGCAGCTTCTCCCTTGAGCAACAGCAAGTGCAATCAAAAACAAATAGTAGAACCAAATCCTTTGGATTCAAAAAAACAGAAATAAAAAAAAAAAGAATAACTACAGCATTAAATCAACATTAATGAAGGAACGTGCATAACATACTATACAATGCAAACGGCAGCAATGATTGTAACTGCCCAAGGGTAAAGACACAAGGTTCACCGGTCAAAACGAAGAAAAAAGCGGAGATGAGACTATGATAAATAAAAATTATAGTGAGGGGAAAAAAGGGAATCAAATCCGCTTACTTTCTGTACCACAAACGAGTAACCCTCGTCTTCATCATCTTCTTCTGCAACTGGAACACACCGTACATCAAGGCCTCGGCAGTAGGAGGACATCCAGGAACGTAAATGTCGACAGGAACGATTCTGTCACATCCTCTCACAACAGAGTACGAGTAGTGGTAGTAGCCACCTCCGTTGGCACAAGAACCCATGGAAATGACCCATCTGGGGTCGGCCATTTGATCATAAACTTGTCTTAAAGCAGGCGCCATTTTGTTGGTCAAGGTTCCGGCAACAATCATGATATCGGACTGACGAGGCGAGGCTCTGAAAATAATACCGAGACGGTCCTGATCGTAACGAGGAGCCGACACGTGCATCATTTCCACGGCACAACATGCAAGACCAAAAGTCACCGGCCAAAACGACGATTTTCTGGCCCACATGGCGATTGCATCCAACGAGGTCAAGGCATAGTCGATGGGCGCCAGCGCAGTTTTTTGCGACATCAATGGGAAATCCGTGGCCATTGGCTTGGGCGTCAAATCTTTAGCTGGAAGTCCAACTTTGGCGGAAGCCATCCGGGTGAATTGAATGCCTGCACTTGGACCGGCAAGGGCCTTCTTAGAAACGCCGGCAAAATTTTTCATACTGAGGCCTAGCATATTTTGTTTATTTTTCGGTTATGTGTGTTTGTGTGTGGATGAATAATTATTTGTGAATTGGAATTCAACAGAGACAAGAAGTTGTGATTGCCTGGCCAGGTATGCGAGTTTTGGGCCACTGACAGTGTCTTTTTTTTTTCCCTCTTCTTTTGGTGTAGGACTGCGATCAGCAGGAAAAAATCCATGGTGATTGGGTGAGCGCGGGATGCACGGGTGCACTTCTGCTGCCAAGCAACGCGACAGACAGGCGACTTTCTCGCTTGTGGCCTATGAGCACTGGGTAATTTCGAATCAGGTTAAATCTTGGGAAAACACAAAAGATCCGTCAATTGGCGAAAGCGGATGTTTTGCAGAAGTATTATTGTTGTCTCAATGGATGTGAAGTATGTGATACGAAAAAAAAATCATTTCTTCATTTTCTTGTATGTGGTTCTCTATGTAGTAAATGTATGTACTGTTAGATCCCTGTCACATCTGGTTATTAGCTATTTTTAAGGTGCTGTGTATTTGATAAAGTATTGGCCAATCAAGATTCTTAAAATTGCAGTTGATTCTATAAGTCTATGAAATAGGTCATGCAAAACACTCAGAAATGACAATCATTTTTTTTTTTCTTTGATCTCTTTGATTCAATTGAGTTCATTATTTTTCCTAATGCTCACTAGTTAATTTGATCAATTGTTCGTTGGAAAGTGTCATCTGGAGAAGTGTCTCTATTTTCACTAAAAAGTAAGATACTTGCTAGTTGATCATTCACCGAAAGTGAATTTTCCGTTCCCTAAAGTTAAAAAATATCTGGATTCGAATTAGAGTCTCTCTCGAAGTGATAGTTTTTGTTTTGCAACATTATTTATTAATCCATTGTCTGCTATCTAGAGAACGTCACTCTCACTAAAAGGTCTAGTTTCACATACACTCGTAATATTCTTCCACTTGGAACTACCATGGCAGCTCTTTTGCAATTTATACGGCTAAGTGCTACATTCAATCAAAATAGCTCGAATATACTGAGTTTGAACATGGACTGGTTGAGTTTGAGTCTGCGAAAATAAACATTTGACAACAGACAGTAAATGAATCACCGTAGAAAAGATTTTTCATTAGTCCGAAGCTTTTAAAATATCGATTGAGTAAAAAAGGCAAACCTTTTCAATGGGAAGAGACTAGAACCAAAGGGTTTGATAATACCTACGAGCACCTTCCATGGGTAACAACGTAAACTCAATAATCAAAAGCTTTCTAAACCGGTAATTTATTCCATTGAAACCAGTAATGAGAACATGGTTCATTTCAACATATTATTTTGACTATATCTGCACAAAAGTCCGGAAAATATACCACGGCATGATGTACCAAGTAGGGTTGATAAGTGGCAAAATCTATCACATTGATCAGTCTTTTCTGGACGACACTTGTTCATCTTGGGAACGCCTGTTCAGTACTTAAATTTCCCTAGAAATAAGCCTTACTACCTTTTATTAAGAGAAAGCACAAATTTAAGTTTGACACTTTTGCAGCACAATCTATAATACATCGTAAGCAAAAGCAGCCAGTTTACAGAGTGCAACCTTGCAAAGAGCTGTTCTAACCAGATTTTATTCCTCTATATGCTTACCACTGGATCAAAAGCCAACCCATTTATATTTTGGGCAATAAAGAGATGTGATTCATGGGTTTCCCTACTGATAACTCAGAACCCAATTATGAAATCAATATTTCGTGTAAGTTTCAAAAAATCTCGAAAAAAGCCTTCATCAGTCTTCTCTATCTTTCATCAGATTGCTTGTTCTAACCCCTTTATTAATGCAATTGCAAGGATCTTGTACCCAAAATCGTTCCGGACCAAGATCACCTTCTTCATCTGCCCTCAGATCTTTATCTTGATGGTGATTCTCTAAAAGCAAAACACATCTACTGAATCACGTCATCCAAATATTCCTGAAGTTTATGCAACGTATCCTGCTTCACTTCTGCAGGAACTAAAGATTCCGCCTGTGGTCTGAGAGACGCATAAAGCTGGTCAAAATTGAGAGCCTTTTCCTTTGGCTGGGCCTCTAATTCCTTGGTAGCAAGCTGTGTGATCTGGTCTAGCCAGCCCGATTCGTAAAGCTTCAATTTGAGGCGTTTGGAAATGAGATCATAGTTGCCCAGGTTGACAAGGTGATTTTGAATTTGCGTCTTGATGGCCTCGAGATCGTCAGCCATTTTAGTGATTTTCTTTGATACGATATTTATGACGGGAAATGTAAATTCAGAGTTTCGAACCGCTCAAAGAATAAGAGAATATATGATATTTAAATCAAAGAAAAGAAAAAAGAAATCAAGCTATTTTGGACGAGATCACCTGCTGGTACACGAAAAATTCCGATTCGAGCTGAGAATTCTGATAAGGCCGTAAATGTTAGCCATGGCGCAGATTTCCAGTAAAGAGAGAGAGAGAACGTGATTAATGTCACGTGATCGAATCAATTCGGGAGATATTTTCCTGCTTCTTTTTGTGGAGGATATAATACTAACCGATTTCTACACACGTAAGATATACTTTAATATTCTAGCTTTATATTCTCTAAAATGATCCACCCGAAAATAATTTATAATCTATAAGTTTGATGGCCGATAAATGGCGCACCTGACATGCTAGTAGTGCGCGTAACTACTCTCACCACCTTTACTTGATTTCCCGAACCCCGGACCTAACTTACCGCTAGCAACCACACTCCTAAAAAGAAATCTGATTTCGCTACTTAAAATTCGCTAGTTTTGATTGTTTTTCCAACAATTATTTCAATCTACCCAATTCTATTTCGGCTTCCAATTCTTTTTTTAATTGCAGCAAGCCATGAAGAACCCACCCTCGAAAGCATACATCAACTCAGTAGAGCCGTTGGATCAAGGCAAATGGATCCAGATGCGCAAAATCGCATACACAGACCCGGATGGGCGGATGCGTGAGTGGGAAATGGCAGTACGTACCACACGCACGGAAACCACTGGACTAGACGCCGTTAGTATTTTTGGCTTGATTAGAAACCCAGGCGCCGGGCCGCAGGTCGTGCTTACAAAACAGTTCCGCCCACCCGTGGGCAAGGTGGTGATTGAATTGCCTGCAGGGCTTATTGATCCCGGAGAAAGTGTAGAAACCAGTGCAATTCGGGAATTGCACGAGGAGACTGGTTACCATGGCAAAGTTACTCAAACGTCGATTCCATTGTTTAGTGACCCGGGTTTGACAAATGCCAATATGGCCTTGGTGACAGTGGAAATCGATATGGAAGATCCACGTAATACAAATCCACAGCCAAATTTAGAGGATAGCGAGTTTATAGAAGTGTTTACATTGCCCGTGGCCCAATTGTACGAGGGCTTGGTGCAAATATGTGAGCAAGAAAATGCCACCGTCGATGCCCGGCTTTTCCACTTGGCCGAGGGTTTCCGTTTGGCCGGACTGCTTGTCTAGGGCATTTTTGTGACCTTTAGAAACCGTCTCGAAAAAGTGAATATAACATGAATCCAACATTCATTTTTTTATTCGGTTAATTTGCATCTCGGGTTTCCCCCGCATCACGTGACCACTCTTTCCCGTAAGCGAGGTATGTGCGGAGAGCTTGTGTGGAGGCCACGGTTCAATTTCGCCCTCGAGTTTTCGTGAAACAGATCGATACTTCTCCAGATATCGTGACATCAAGCCCCTAAAACAATACTTCTTTCCTCTCATTTGAAAAAAGAGGAGCACTAAAGATCTTTCAAAAATGCCTGACGAGTTGTGTGCGTTTTGTCTCGGCGGCAACACTGAAGTACCGCCCTTTGGAACCCTAAAAGATGCTCGTGATCTTATCTATCCGTGTTCAACATGTACGTTGGTCGTGCACCGTAAATGTCTTGTGGATTGGTTCAATAATGTGCCACACAAACACGTGTCTCGGGGACATGCGCCTGTTTCGAATGAAGATACTGTAGAATCTCCTGAATCTCCTGAAAATGAAGACACATTCGACTGGTCGTTTGGCTTGAATGTTCTGTCTGTACTTGGCCATTATCAAACGAATGGCACCGAAAGCACTGAAAATTCTGCCGCTGATCACAGCCACCGTATGCATACCGAAGAACTGCGTGCAAATGCTGGACAAGAGCTTCTCCTGACGCCGTGTCCACAGTGCAAAAGCGAAATTACTTTCGAAGTCCAGCCGCTGCGGCTCTTGAGCTTGAAAGTATGGATTCGCAATACTGCGGTTGGTACCGTGCAATATTCAACCATCCTTCTTGGTCTTACAGGAGCTGCCACAGGCATTTTAACTATGGGCTATGTTGGTCTCGCGCGTAGTGGCATTGCGATTGTCGATACACTCGTACCCGTGTCTCTTATTTCACCCATTTTCTATCGAAATCCGTCATTTGCCGAATCTCGCTCTCTTCTGACACTGCTTAATGGAGCCGGTACCGGAATGGACCCTTATTTTGCAGCTAATCAGCTCAAACTTCAACACATTACACTTCTTCCAATCATGCTTTACCGCATGCGCTACCTGCTGATTTTTGACTGTCTTTTCCGATCAAAACCGCGGGCCCTGCTTACAGAATGGGTGAGTGAGGCTCTTCTATGTAATTATATCTCCTCGGTGGGTAGCCACGTATTGGTGAAACAGCTTTACAAAAATGCTGCTGCTTTGCTCGCCAAGTCAGCTCAAAATAAGCTTGAGCTCCTCAAATTAGGACTTCTTTTCAAGAATATCGACTGGTGGAATCCTTCCGTGATGATAGCTTTGACTATTCCGGCGAGATGGGCTTACGAGTTTGTCTACAGAATGACGTCAAACCGCTTGTTTTTTGATCTCAATGCATCGGTACGACCATTGGAGATTGCCAACAAATTAAATCCAGAACTTCTTAATCGCTTAGAAACATTAAAAACACAAGTCGCCGGGATTAAATATAACATTTCAAAAAGGTTGGATCATGGTAAGATATCAAGCAGAAAGCAAGGTCACCCGTACTTTTATGGGCTTGTACGTGAGATTGCCAGTCTTTTCCACGACCGCACTTTCTACAAGTACATACACTTGAAAGTACTTTATTGGTACCACAAGCTGAAAGCATGTATACAGAATGATTACTCGACTTCATTGCTTGGAAGGCCCGTTGCATTCACGGGTGTGACGACGTTTTTGTGGCCATTCATTTCTGCCCACATTGGTAAACTCATTTACGGGATTTGGATTCTGAAAGTACCTGCTCTCGCCAATGTCGAAAAAGATAAACTCTTATTCCTCTCGCATTTGCTTGGAATGGCCTTTGTAGCATTGTTGAAAGATATCGTTAATGTCTTCTTTTGCTATGAGGGAGTCCAACAACTATGGAATTTAAAAGTGGTTACAGAAAAAGAAAACTCATCCGCCCCAAGCCAGAAACAGACTCCAACAACCGCCACACCCAGAATCCCTGGCGCTTTTGAGCATTAGTTTACGATGTGTGTTTTCTAAAATAGTTCGTCAATCGGTCTTCATCAAAATAATTACATAAATCAACATGGCATGGGTTATCTAGCCGATGTTTTCTTAAACCCAACAACATGTTCATATCCTACTAAGGTACACTAATAGCAAAAGCACTATTTTTGTTTTCAACATCAAAAAGTTCATTGTCTCACGGATCTAGTCATCATCGTAGTTTTCATCCTCATCGACTTTTCTCATCGGAGGTTCCACCGGCTCGTTTTTCTTTTCCTCTTCTTCTTCATCCTCATCGTCATTATTCACTGTCTCCGTTTTACCCTTAGCAAAATCGACATTGTTGGGCAAATTCGTTGCCAGATTGGTGCTTGCATTGTTATTAACGGGCTGCAAAGCCTCACGAGGAGAATCTGCGGCAGGTTTACTTTCGTCCTTAGGGCTGACGCCTTTCGAAAGTGTAATTGGCGTAGGCTCATTTGACACAGGTTCATTGGTACCAGGCTGCTTCAGAAGATCTCCGTTGGCTGGCTTATCTTCCGTGGTGTGAGGTTGGGCGGCAGGCTGTGTGGCAGGATCGGCAGCTTGCGGCGATGCATGCTGAGCAATAGGCACTGTCACTGGCGCGGGAGCGGGCGCTGGCGTAGGTGCAATAGATGCTGGTTCCGAAGGTTGTTTTGGCTCCGCTACTGGTGGCGAAACATTGTTCACAGCAGGTGACTCGTTTTTTGGAGCGGCGATGGGCTCAGTAGGCTTCTCGGCATTATTTGGCTTTTTGACCACTGCCGAATCGGGCTTCTCATCCAAATCATGTTTCAAAGATCCATTCGCCACACCGTTTCCAGTAAGTGGAGTCACGTTGGCCTTATTCTCAGTAGAAGCTACCTGTTTTGGGATTTCGGCTTGCTGCGATTGTGATTGCGATTGGACCGGCGCATGCACTGGAATCTCTGGGGCAGCCTGCGGCGTTGCTGAAGAAGATGTTTGAACTTGTGGGACTGGTGGAGGTTGGCTAAAACCCTGTTGCGGTTGTTGCTGCTGCTGCTGCTGCTGCTGCTGCTGCTGCTGCTGCTGCTGCTGAGGTGCTTGAGGTGCTTGAGGTATTTGTGGCATTTGTGATGCTTGTGAAACTTGAGGCACTTGGGGCACTGGAGCAGCCTGAGGGATTTGAGGCACAACTGGAGGATTAGGTTGGGTTGGAGCTGGAACTTGACTAGGCGCCTGCACGTAAGGCCCCGGCTGGTGTTGAGGTTGAATATGTTGAGGTTGAAGTTGCTGAAGTTGCACTGGAGCCTGCAGAGGTGCAGGAGATGGTCCCATGTGGACCTGTTGTGGAGGCTGTTGACCGCCCACTGGAGGATGTCCTGGAACTCCCTGTGGAGGAGCACCTTGAGGTCCGCCTGCTTGTGGAGGCTGCGTGCTTTCCAAAACCATACCTTGAGGCAACCGAGGCTGTTGGTTCACTGGAGGTGGTTGAGGCGGATGCGTGTTACCGTCCTGTTGGTACTTGATCAACTGCTCAAGACGCGCCTGAATATGCGGATTTCCTGGGTCCAAACGTTCGGCTTGGCGATAGGCATCTAAAGCGTCAGAAATTTGGTTGTTGCATGTCTCATACAACGTACCCAAATCATACCACACCTCACTAATGTATGGGTTCAAGCGGATCGCCCTCGTGTACGCATCAAGAGCATCACGGTATTGCGAAATTTGGTAGTAAAGCACACCGATCGAACACCAAAAAGTTGGGTTCCGCGAATCACGGTTCACAGCTTGCTGGAATGCTTCGTAAGCCGCATTGAAATCGCCCCGGATCATGTGAACACGGCCCAAGTAGTACCAAGAGTGAGCGTCAGTAGAATCAATCTCGATAGATTGAGTAAGGTACTTCAACGCGACGCCCAAGTCCTGTTGGAAAGGTTTTTGTCCATTTTGCTGTGCCAGATCGGTGGCTGAAGCCTCTGCTTGCGAATACAAGCAACCCAACTGTTGCAAGACCTTTGCATGGTTTGGATTTACTTCCAAAACCTTCTTATAAGCCTCTTCAGCACCTGTCCAATTCTTTTGCTGCTCAAGCACCGACCCGATCTGGAACCACACGTCGGGCTGTGTTAATGGATGAGGCGGGTTGGACAAAATGTACTGGAAGCAATCAAGCGCACTGGGCAACTTACCCTGGTGCTTGTAAATAATACCAAGACGGAAGTAGATCTCGTTGGACTTGTCAAAGTTGGGGTCCAAGTCTAACACACGCACAAACGCCTCCTCGGCATACTCCAACAGTCCGTAACGGTCGTACAAGATTCCGATGCCATGCCACAATTTTGGCACGTTTGGGTTGTCCAAATAGTAAAGTGCACGCTGGTAAGCCGCATAAGCCCGCTGCAAATCGTCCATCATAAGGTAGCAGTGGCCCAAAAGACCCCAGGTGTCACCGTTGTCTGGATGGAAGTTTAACGCCTGCTCGTAAAGCTCGGCCGCCTTCAAGAAATGGTCTCGTGACCGGTAAATGTTGGCGAGGCGCGTCAACACCTCCGGGTTATTGGGGCTGTGACGCAAAGCAGTGTCGTACAGCAGCGACGCCTTTTCCAAGTCGCCTAGCGATTCTGCCAACAGTCCAATCGCCAACCATGTCAGTGCAGTAGTTTCTGCAAGAACAGACGTCACCTCTCCCGGCTGGAGCTGGCCATTCGGTGGTACGTGACCACCAGCAACGCCTCCAGTGCCGGCGCTTCCACCACCTTGGGCTTGTGCTTGTGCAATAGCCTGGGCTTGAGCTTGCGCCTGGGCTTGTGCCTGGGCTTGTTGTTGTGCTTGTACTTGTGCATGTACTTGTGCCTGAGCTTGTGCGTGAGGCAACATCTGCATTTGGGGCTGAAGCGGCATGACCGAGGGCACCTGGTTGATTGCATTTGACGACTTCATTGCCATCTGCACGGGCAACGACATTTTTGTTTCTTTTTTTGAGGGGGTTGTCGGGAACTTCGGGGTTGTTATTTAGAATGGCGGCAAACCTTTAAAAAATGAAGGGAAATAGATAAAACCACAAGAATTTTTGAAATTTGAGATCTTGTGTTTTCTTTAAGCTTGTGTGCAAATTTTGGTATTTCTTCTTCTTTGTTGTTTGTGGCTTGTGCGTTCTTTTCTCGCCTTTGTGAAATACAAACTCTGCTGGCCAGCAAAGGGTCAGGAATTCCGGGCGTAGAAGCTTAATACGGACGGGCCCTGATCGCAAATATCAGCGGGAATTAAAAAAAAAAATACACGTGAGGGGTCAGTTTGTGACTCAACACGGGAAAGTGTAGGAGAAAAGTCGTTGGTTGTTGTTAAGAAAGAAAAAGAGGGAGCGAATGCAGAAACAGTGTCAAAAAAAAAAAAAAAAAAAAACACTCAACACTGCCAACCCCAGTTCGCGAGCGTGAACAAAAAAAAAAAATCGGGACAGGACAGGACAAGAATAATTCATGCGTACGCACCACGATCCAGTGGACCTGCAGTTTGAGCTGCGAAATACGACAAGCAAATGCACCACAGGAAAAACCCAGAAAAAGCAATTCCAGGAATTGCACGTCCTTGACGCGAGGGTCAACGAAATTGACAGCGTGGTGTCTATTGAAGGGGCAGAACTAAAAACTAAATCTTAAATTCCACTCCATTCTCAGAAGCAACTATAAAAATGACTGAATAATTTATTAAATGTTGAAAACAAAGAAAAAAAAAAAAAAAAAAAGAAGTATTTGGCAAATTTTGGGGGTTCAAATTTTCGTCTGTGTACGGTTTGCTTTTCTTTTTCGGATAACCGTGGGAATCCGGAGCGGCGAAGCCTCGCTTTGCGATGTCACGGGTTGCTTCTTCTCATTAAGATTTTTTTTTTTTTTTGTATTTTTGTCGTTCTATTTTTGTATTGTCTCGCTTGTCGTCAGAAACGCTCTTATTACCATTTGAAATAATATCACACGTATCTGTTCCGGGCCTTCTATCTTTTTGATCAAGCACTTGGTTTGTTTGTTCTGCGGCCTTTTCTCATCTTTCTTCTTTGAATTTTTTCTTCTCTTTCTTTCATGTTTTTTTTTTTTTTGCTCTCTAGTACAAGAATGCTTGTTGCGAATGAGGCCCAACTTCTTTCCTCGCAAAATTGGTGCGTTTCGGGGAAGAAGTTACATTAGATTTATTGATTTTTCTCCTGTTATATTCTTCTTTTCCCACCTATGTTTTCAGTTTTCATTGTTCTTTACTCGTTATTAGCCATCCACTTGTAACGGCATTGTAACGATAGATTGAGGCATTGTTGACTAATTCGCCTTCCTTATCCCTTGATTTGCGGAATTTGTTTGCTACGGAAATGGCCATACAATCGTCGCACTACAAGTGACTAAAATTACAAAACTTGAGCGATTTTACTTCAATCAAAGCAAAACTTTAATTTGATCTCCATCCCTGTTGACTACTGGATGCACTGATGCAATGAATGTGTTGTCTACTTAGTTACAGCCCCCAATCAACGGTTTCTTCTATCTTGATCAGTCAAATTCCTATTCCCAAAACTTATAGGAAATGTGAGCTTTGTCTGTTAAAGTTTTTCTTTGAAAAAAAAAGGCTAAGGAAATCCGAAGGAAAGAAATAATAAAAAAGTTACGTGTTTCAAGTTGGTCGTGAGATCATGGCGCAGTTTTAGACTAACTACGTAAAATTACACGGACGGAACAATACATGGATTTCTACAGGCGGAGATCAATGGGTTTACCCCGGAAAAACTTACAGAAAAAAGCGTTATACCATTCGGCTATTTCGAATGATTATTGAAGTGAATAGAAATTATCACGAGAGAAAAAAGGGTTTGCTGCGGATGGACCGGCATTTTCGGAACAAGCGTCATTTGCACGCCTACAAAGAGCAATTCGAATGAACGAAATTAACGGGATAAAAAAGAAAGGATTAACGCCTAACCAAAGAAACAAAAATTAAACAGATAGCCGCAAGGCATCACTGGATTTTACTTGTCGAATGAAAGGGCTCGACTACAATACAAGCAATCCAAGCATTCCAGGCATTCTGAAGATAAACAATAGGGGGCGTTCTGGTGGTGCACATTGCGACGATCTGAGGCGGCGCTCGGCTGGACAATGCCCGTCCAAATTGGGCGAACGTGTCTAGTCACGAGCCCTGGTAAAGGCACGCCGAACACCGGCGCGGCCTCCTATTCCGGGGGTGGATGTTTTCAGCATGATTACTCGGGTTTTGCTTTTTTGAATTCCCTCTTTTCGGAACTTAGTTTGTTTTTTTGTCTTGGCAAACTATCAATAGTTTGTGCGAATCTTTGGTACACTGTGGGAAGTCTAACAACAATCGGGAAGCATGCCTCATGGTTACTGGATCTACCAAATTATTCTCGAAGATGCTTACAAAGCATGATGTGTTATCTCTATAACACATTAATCGCGACTTGTGTAGAAGAAAACATAAAATTAATTCCGGGCCCAACACCAATCATGACTCGTGTGCTTTACATATTTGCCATTTCAATGTGGTTCTCCTGAAGATCTACTTTCATTTCAGTTCAGAATTCAAACTGCAATTATTATTACTCTTGACTATATGGGGTTGCAGCATTCCACCGAAGTTTGTGAGAGTCATATCTTCGATGCAGCTTGCACAGACACTAGAAATCCCTCAAATCTCATGCCCTAGTTGATCTATTCAAACTCTAACTTAGTTTTCCTTAGTGTGTTTTTTGGCCTTTGAACGAGCTGTTAAACCCTAAAAGCTCGTTTATACCCACGGTCCAGTCGTTTTCATCTTTCGCAATGCAAAAAATACCGTTGGGTTGCTCTGTACGCAGGGCCCGTCCCAGATGGCCGGGCTCTATATAATCATCAAAGCCCTGCCTGCTACGAAGCGTTTTTGGGGGCTGATAATTTCCGGGAATGTAAATAGTTCCATTTTCATTCACCACATGGATCTCATCTCCCGGACGCAAATCTGGCTGCGGAATTCCGTCAATAGTCATTTTGATCAGTTCATTACGATTTCCGCTCGCGAGCTGGATCATAATATGCGAGGTTGCGGGGAGAACCAACGGTCTGAACGATAACGATTGCGGGCATATCGGTGTAAGGAGAATGCATGGAACCAATGGATGTGCAATCGGCCCACCAGAAGAAAGCGAATAGGCAGTAGAGCCTGTAGGAGTTGCGAAAATAAGTCCATCAGCTGTAGTGGTGGTGAAGTATTCACTATCAACATAAATATCGAGTTTTATAAGCCCCGGCAGCGATCCACGGTGTAACGATATATCGTTCATCGCATATAACATCGTAGCGTCATGATGCTGCTTATAATGAGCCAATTCATACTGAACAATAGCATCTTTTTCCCGTTGCCTAGAAGGAGAACTTATTTCGTCTTCATCCTGACGTACTACATGACACTCCAATCGCGTACGGTGAAGAGCCTTAGCTCGAGACTCGTAAACTGTACGAAAAGAGTCTCTAAATGTAGAAAAATCAAAGGGAAGTAAAAACCCAAGAGTGCCCATGGCGTAACAGAGCACCGGAGGTACACTTCCGTTCAGAAATGCCGACACTGCTCTAAGTGTAGTACCATCTCCTCCAAGTGATACAATCAAATCGGTTTTCCCAATAATTTCACTAACAGTACCGGTGTAAACAGAAAGCTTTTTACCACAGCCTTCGTCGTGGTCACGTGACTCGGCCATAAGTTCGTCGGCCACATCTTTTGACACAATCACATTAAGTGCCGGATAATTTTCGTGAATGAATGCAATAAATTCGGTCATGGCATGCATTGTAGTATCGTTCCATGGCTTTTTTACCACGTAAATATTCTGCAATGGGCTTCTCCACACCACATTTCGAAGTTTAGAATGTGCCGACCCAACGTATTCCGGGATTGTCCGTGCACTAAGAGAAAAACACGGTTTGACAGCAAAGTTGTAAGATGAAGTTTGGGTTTGACCTGTTTCGTGCATATACACGGGTTCCAGCACCCGGTTTGTGGTGCTAAATAGTCTATTGTAACATTGTGTAGTGAGGGGTCTTCGTATCCACGAACGATTCCATAAAAAAATGAGTGGGATTCGAGGATTCAGATGTTTTAAAGGTGTTGCAAGGTGTGAAAATGAAGGATGGGCTCTTTTCATCGAAAACATGCCGAATATTTTTGATGGAATCACAGAAATGCCTGATGATTATATGGGGTGACAGATAAGAGACGTGATGTTAGGTCACGTGACATGGATGTGTCACCATAAATTACAACCAGCGTAGGAACTAGAATCGAATAATCTGTATATTTATAACTAGTGATTCGATTTCCTTTATCTTTTTTTAAAAAAAATTTATAATTATACAGCGTGGTCCTATGTTTCTTTGTTCAACTCCTCGATCTCCTTCAATTCATCCTCCGTTAACTCTGGCTTTGTTGTCTTTGGCTTTGTTGTCTCTGGCTTTGTTGCCTCGGGCTTTGAAACTTCGGCATTCGCGATTTCGGGCTTTGACACTTCGGGCACAGTTTCCACTGGCTTAGCCTCTGGCTTTTCCTGCTCAGCGGGAACAACACTTTCAGTATTCTTTTCCGTGGCTTCAGAAGGCCCTATATGGCGTTCGCCGGGGTTTGAAGCCTCCTCTTCATAAAACTCTGTTTCCGGCACCACGTGCTCGTCACGCGCCTGTTGAGATCCACCTTTAGTATCTATGGCCATAGGCGTATCCTCTTCTTCATCTCCCAAATCTTCGGCATCACGAGGCACCTCATTCATCTGCACAGAAGGTGCAAACTTTGTGCTTTCCAAATTGTGGATGATATTGGTCAAGATCTTGTTCAAGAATTCCGGAGCGTTGGCATTATACATGTTCAGCGGGCGCACGTCCAACTTGTAGTCAGGTCCATAATATTCGTAGTACTCGTTATAGGGCAATTCCGAGGGCAACGCCACATCGTTAAGCAATCCTGCTTCATATGCCCATGTCCGTGAGACGTTTCTCATTGTGTAACCACCACCTCCCACAACCATAAGAGGCACGCCAAACGAACGTACAAAGTCCACACAGTTAGCATGGCCACGCATACTCAAGTTGAAACATCCCAAACGATCTCCACTCAATGAATCACCTCCAGTCTGAAGAACAATGGCCGACGGCTGATACCAATCCATGATTTTTTGGATGATGGGCTCGAAAATCGACTTGTAAGTCACATCATCAATTCCGTCTCTCAAAGGCACATTGACCGAGTAATTTTTACCCTTTCCTACACCCACATCACGCAACTCACCAGTACCAGGGAAGAACTCACCATATTTGTGGAAAGATGCCGTCATCACACGGTCTGTCGAGTAAAAAGCCTCCTCTACACCATCACCGTGATGCACATCGATATCGATGTACAAAACACGCGGGTGGTAACGCAACAACTCGATAATGCCTAGAACGATATCGTTAACGTAACAAAACCCGGACGCCTCCGATTTTTTGGCATGGTGCAAACCACCGGCATAGTTAATGGCAACATCGCACTTACCGCGATTAAGACGTGCTGCTCCTTCCATGGATCCACCTCCCGAAATCCCACAATATTCGAAAAGTCCATCGAAAACAGGACAATCGTCACCAACATTAAACTTGACCTGCTCTTTTGCAAACAAGTCAAGATTATCTGGCAGAACACGACTCAAAAAATCGATATACTCGTCGGTGTGGAACTGACACATTTCCTGCTTAGTGGCAGGTTTTGCCCGGTAAATCTCCATTTTTTTATAGAGCCCATAGTTCATAATAAGCGAATGTGCCATTCTTATACGATGAGGCTTCATGGGATGGCCAGCACCGTAGGCATAGTTTCCCACGTCTGCATCATAGAAATATGCCACCCGCTTTTTGTTATTGGGGTCTACCTTGAAATCGTCAAAAGGTAACTGCACGTACATTTTTTTAATGATATGAATTGAACGATATTTTTTTTTGTTCTTCTGCTCCACGTTAGTTCCTCGTATTGATTTCTATTAGCAATAGCCCCCTGATTTTAGAGTATTGGAGTAAAAAAAATTTGAGAAGGAAACAGCGGCACAGCAAGGAAAATGCAAATTTTGCTAAATCGTTCTTTGAATATATGAGGATTGGTGTTGGTGGAGGATTAAATTCATCAAGATACCGTCTGCGGTGTTGTCACTGTGTGCAGGTCGTTTGACCATCGAGCACCCTAGGATGGAAGTTGCATCGACTGAGCAGAATATACGATTTTATCACAACAAGTTTACTTGTTTTTGTTTTCTTCTTTTTTTCTTTTCTTCTTTTAGCCTCCGCAAAAAAGTAATTAATTTAGTTGGTAGATGGTGATTATGTAGCAAGTTCGCGTGATTAGTGTAAGTAGCTCGTTAGCTCAATTGTCAGTGGTGGGAATTGGCATGGCGAATACTTGAAGCCTTTCGCAAATTATCCTTTGAACTCGTTTCTTCTTTATTAATCATCTGCAAACTAAATGCAGACTCCGTTGAGTCAATGATGAAATTTTCTCCAGTCATCAGCCCTCAGTTTTTCCCTCCTGTTTCTCTCTCTCTCTCTCTATTATCATTTTGTAGCAGATGTAGTCCCCCGCACACGATCTCTGTATTCAGCAAGCTGGGCATTTAGCTGGCCCTGAAGCCGGGCATTATAGCAATATTTCTCAAACACCACTTCGTCGACCTCGAAATTGAGTCCGTTTTCCAGCGCGTAAACGCTCGAATCATCGGTGACAGTTGTTGGCAAAAGCCAGTGGATCCACGAAGATCCCATGATGGATCTCCAATTGCGAGCATAACCCAAATCGTATAGATGGCCAATCTTTTGCCTTTTGCCATTGGCGTCGTACTCATATTGAGCACTAGCATCGGCCAGCCGGGCCCATTTATCGTCCTGGAACTCGATTGTCGTGTAATTCTTTAGCACCAAGTAGAGCAGAAAGCCTGCAAAACAGGCCAAAGCACAGAAAAACGCTAGTGATACCACAAAGAGAAACACGAGATTGAGCAGAAGATTCACGTTTTGCTCGTACTGGGCCTCGGCGAAAAATGTATACAAAAGCTGGACCGAAACCGCACAAACTGACCCGCTGAACACAGTTGCATAGATCAAAAACTGCAAAAACATCTTTTGGTTACGGTGGCCAATGCAACAAGCAAACCACGGACAATGATGGTCCATACGCAAAAAACACTGTTTGCAAGTCAGGCAATGATGGCACCTGTCGGGTTTCCAAACTTGGCATGTGTTGCACCAGCGGAAAGCCGGCTCATTATTTCGAAACAGATGACTAACTAAATACTCCAGAGGCAGGTGATGCAGACCATCTTGGTTTCCTGAAAATAACGGTGTTTCCAGCCCCAAGTCCCCGTCTCTGCCAATTTCAGAGCCTGTATTTGCATCTACATCACTAGCCGCTTTGTACGGATTCAGCAGTTCATTTGCCAGCCGATTGTCTTTTCTGAGTTCCGCATAATCTAGTGGCGAGCCTGCGCCAAGACGGATTACTTGGAAATACGTGTATACCGAAAGGAGGAAAAAAAGCAGCAAAATTAATGCTGGCACATAAAACTGCCAGGTGAAGGAATATTGACGGTACAATTCCATCACCAGTCCATGTTCGGACCATACCAATACGCCTGTAGCAAAGACTTTGGGGAAAAGCGTCAGGAGCCAGTTGCACACGTGCAAGAGACTTGCACATACTCCGCCGTGCATCCACATGATTGACGGCTGCGTGATTAGCATGTACTTAGCACCACCAAAGTATATACTACTTAATTTATTGAATCTGGATTTGGCACCAGCTTGGCCCTGCCTCTGTCTGTCTCGCTCTAATTGTGCGTGGTGCACAGAGGTCTGGTCCTAAACTTTGGCAGCCCGCGCACCAGTTTCTGGGTCTTGGACGGGGCCTTCATTAAGGCAACTCCTACTAGAATGAAAGTGGGGTATTAAGGATATTATTTTTCTCCAATCAGAATTTGTGTATATGTATAAAGATGAAATTAATAATAAGACTAGGGGTTTTTTTTTGGTACGGTATTATTCTTCTCAAGCTATTACTGCTTCAACTTTATATTAATGATTCTCGATTTCTTCCACCAACACGTTGGTCTAGATCCTTCTTTAGGGTTTCCAAAGTAAGGAAAGAATTGATTCAGTTGAGTATAAGTAAATCTGCTAAATATCCAGTTTAATTTTTAGTCATTATGGCAATAAATTCCCATACTATCTTTGGGAAATAGCAACAGAATTTATACTTAAAGAGCCACACGCAAGTCAAGTTGGCTAACCGAAAGTCATTCTTAAAGGGTCTGATCATTTTATTCGACGAAGCTCTAATTGAGCAGAAATGGGAAAACTTTGACTCCATTCACGTTTCAATGTGTAGTTCATTTAATTCGGCGGAGGTTGCAATTGTATTTGGCAATAAATCTGTCTATAATAATTCTCTCGTCATTTATTGAGGGGTATATAGTGCCTGCGCTTTCATTGATGAAAATCGCTTTCCTAGTCCGATTTTTATACAGGTATGGCTTTATTTGTGGAAACAAAACCCAATTCACCTCGAAACTTACGTTCTCACCATGAAGTTATCTGTCCAATTCTTGAAAACAAAAAGCATTGTATCAAAAGTGTTTGTAGCTTCAAGGGGGGCTATTTGCACTTCCCAGTGCAATGGATAAAGAATTGAACTGTGATTCACATGTACAAGTTATTGTTGCATCGCCATTTTATTCTGTCCAACACAAAGAACCAAGATATGTTGTACCTCGCTTAATCTCAAAGCCAAACGCTTGAGTAAAACTTGGACCTTCTTCTTCTAACTCCCTTATTCGGCCTTTGGCTTTTGTTTCTTACTGTTCATTTTAGCATAGCTTTCATACCCAATGCCTCCAAAAACCATCAACACGCCAAGCCATTGTACGGGCAGCAAATGGTGGCCAAATAAAACCACGCTAAGAATCATGCTGAGCATTTTGCGTGTCACTGTAGCAGTGACAAGAATCAAGGAGTCGAATTTTTCCAAGATAATGAACACAAAGACTTGGCCCACAGCTCCCAAAAGCGCAAATGCCGCCATATCTGTGAGAGCACGAGGGTACTGTTGTATAAAATCCACCATGTATCTGGCCTCTTCTTCATACTTAAATGAGAGCACGTAGCCTAGCGTCAACACAAACACAAAAGCATTTAGAATACACATAACGGCAGCACCAGTGAGTTTAATTTTAGAGCCCAGCGCCCGAAACAATTGGTCCTGGGTAGAGTTGGTGAATCCATCGAGAAACATCAGTGCAAGAAGCTGGGCCATGCCCAAAGCCGTATTCCCGTCGTTTAGCGATGTACGGGACTTCGTGCCGGCTTTAGCCAATGTGAAAAACACAACTCCTCCGGTAACTAGCATTGCAACCAAATATTTATGTGGAGGGAACTTTGTTTTATAAAGCACCAAATGAACCAACATCACCGGGAGCAACTTACACGATTTGGCCAAAAGATACGCAAGGTAGTCCACGTGTTTCAACAGGCGATAGCCAAGTGGCGACGAAATACTGGATGTAAGAGCAATGGTTGCAAATGAACGTAAATACCCATAGTTAAGAGCAGGGCTTTTCTCCAGCATTAGAAATATAGAAAACGGATTTTGGCGATAAGCTATCCGCGAGTAGATAAGCCCCACAATTGCAGCACAAAATGCTTGTGCCGTATTTACCATAAGCGGTGCTTTGAAATATACGGGAGCTTCATCTATAAAAGCATAAGGCTTTGTGTTGATACGTTCTTGAAGAAGCGACCACGAGAGAAACAGCGCATAGAGTCCAAGCACACAACATATAAGCGTGACAGCTTTGCTATCCTTCATCTCCTTTTTTTTTGCTTTTTTTAGATCTTTTTCTATACTTTATCAATCCTCGATGAAGGTTTATTACTCGGATTTATTAGGCGTCTTTTCTACTCCATTTATTAACGGAACACCGTGTTGAAAACGCGATGGAAGTTCTGCACTCTTGCTGAACGCGCGACGCGAATATTGACTGTGATCACGTGATATGAAGGCTGCAAAACGCAATGATGAGATAATTAGAAAGGTGTAATCTGAAACATTTTCTTTTACCGATATTTATAAATTAAATTGGAATGAAAAGTAATAATAATTGCAGCACATAAATTTCTCATAAGAAGGCTCGATGAATCTCAATTAAGGATAATCGAGTGGAAACCACGCTTTTATTATAATGTGACAGAAACCTGAAAAATTGCGCTTTTGTTCAATTCTGATCCCAACGACTAAAGATATTTTTTACTTGCCCGTATTTTTCAATAATGCGAACTTTCATTCATTGATAACTGACCTTTTTCACTTTTAGAATTTGCCAAAACTTTAGTGAGAAAAAGACTTTCTTCCTTTAATCAGATTCCATGGCTTCAATCAAACTCCCTTCACATAGCTTTCCTCTTTGGGTGTGAAAGTCGTCCCTTGAAATTCCAAAACGAGGCGCAACATTATTTTTTTTTGCGTTTATTGTTTCTTTTAAAGATGGAACGAGTAACTCGAACAATGTGATTTTTTTCCACAACTTTTGAATGAAAAAATAATTGCCCAAACGTATAACCTCAATCGAAAATCACACAATCTATATTTTACCGAAGTCTCTGCCCTAAACTATGAAATTGCAAGGTATAAAATTTCTTTCTAAATCCTGATCATAGCAGATTGCGCTGTCTTTTTGCGATCAATTGTGTCGTCAAAAATGTATATTCTTCAATACTTTTTAGAGCTGAGTCCACATGCAGATCCAACTTCAAAACACTTTTTGTCCATACATGCTACAAATTTCCGCTTGACTGTAAAGATTTTCACCCTTGTGGCTTTTCGTCCCATTGTTTTATTAATTTCCGGGGAATATTGCTTTTACTTTATACTCGTTTCCAAGAAAATTCTAAAGTCCTTTTCAATAAAGCACATAAAGTAATAATGTGTTAAAAAGTCAGTGATGATGTTTCATTTGAGTTCTCAATCAAAGTAATAAATTCTGGATCTCCATAATGGAAAATACACTGAAACCGTATTTTACACAAAATTAAGCATAGCCCATCAAGTACTCGTTACACAATTAGACAATCCTGTAATGCAAACCACAATAAAATTTAAGAAGTTTTTTTTTTTTTTTTGAAATCAAATTAAATCTTTGAAAAGCATGACTGGACCAATTCTCATCTGAGTGTTTTTTTTTTACAAAGATATAGGGTATCCCACCCGATTCAATTTTGTTACCTCGAAATCTCAATCAAGTTCTAATGCAAATGAAATTCAAGTTTTTACCCACCATCCTCGTGCTCTATGTAATCGGGATAGCTTCACTTAGCTATGAGGACCACAGTATTTGCCACAAACTTTCTCCACGAGAAGAACTGGAAAATGGCGGAAGATTTGTGGCTATTTTTGAGGAAAAGTTGGGCAGGACCATTTACAAATTTGTTCCCGATAATGAGGCACCTGCAAGCTTGGTGATGCGTCCGGAAGTCCTGATGGCGAGAATTGTAACTCGTTTGAAAACGTTTTTACAAAATGACACTTACGAGTATGAAAAGTTTGAGCTAGATGCCGATCGTATTGAAAAAGAATTGGCAGATATTGGCGAATTGATTGGAAAGCAAAATCCGGTACAGCCAGAAATCAAATCTCAGCTCAGATTTACTTTGCGAATGTTCCATGCAATGGTAGATGCCATTGAACCATTGCGTCATTTCGAAGGTAGAAAAGACTACAGGATGGTTGGCCAAATGATTGATTTCAATGTCAGGCTTTATACTATGTATAACTCCGAAGGTACACTTGACAAGCTGGCTACCGGCTATGGAGATGATATTTTCCGTTATAGAATTTTGTTAAATTTCTGGGAAAGAGAGTTTTCTGAGATAGAGAAAGTGCCTATTGGTGTGCGTCTGGCTTTTAAAAAAAATCTTTTGAAGACAGAGCATATTTTGAGTGCTTTACAAAACCAAATCCTGTAAGCTAGGAAGAGGTGTAGAAATTTTCAACCAAGAAATCTCCAAACTAGTACATGAATGTATCTCAAAGTCCAAAACAATATTTCCCTCGTGTTTGTAATACGTAATTGATTTCAGCTAGCGGCAATAGATTTTGAACGAATATAGCCTTTTTGCGGGAAAAAATGGACCATTTTCAACAAAATTGTTGCAGAGTTTCACGATTAAAACGTCTTTCATATATGGGATTAAAAGTATTTCGTGTAATTTATCATGACTGGTTGAACTTATATTATCAAAAATAGAACTTTCTGCCTTACTTAGCATAGTTTTCAAACTCTTAGTAGTGATTTTCCAAGATAATTAGATGAGGGGTCTAAATTTTCTTTACCGCCACATAGCCTTGACCAAATTTCTTCATAATTTCAATAGACATACTTTTAGTCCCGATATTTTTCCAACTCAAAATTTCGAATTCAAATGCTTTTGTTCCCTCAGTATATAAAATTAAAAAGATCAGAAAGGTCCCCCAGATTTTGACTTTCACCCTTATAATCGAAACCAATGAATTTATCAACGCATTTCATTTTCGCTGTCTTTCCAAAATCTTCTATGGTAAGAACTAGTCTTCCTATAAGGCCAAAAGAATTTCTCAGTATCAACTATACAACTTATGCACTTTTATATGGCCTTGAATTCGAAAGTCCAAGTGTCTCAATAACTTCAATAACAAAACAAAACAATACTTCCGAAGCAGAAAAAAAGTTGCTTTGGCTCTTCACCGACCTCAAGATTTTTATACATGAAACCTACTTCGACTCACTTGAGTTCGAGAAGTATGTTGATATTCTAGAAGAAGAGCTTGCCGGTATTTCTGAATTCGTCGATTTATTTGCGTTTGATAACAATCATATCTCGAAACAGCTCCGTTTCACTTCGAAAGTGTTCCAAGTAATGGTTTTTGGCTTGCATATTTTGAAGCAATACAATTTTTTGGGCCGCAAAGACCATGACTTGGTTAGTCGCATGACAGAAACAAATATAATGCTCTTAGCTTTATTTGATGTAGACGGTAATCGAGATCCTTTCGTGAAAAAACTTCCAGAAAAGCTCGTATACTTTGTACGCAAGATTTATGTTTTGAACAACGAGTTTAATGATTTGATGGAAGTTTCGGGCACAATAACTATGTTTTTCAAGCAGCAGAAAAGGCAAGCGGAAAGACTGTTGAAAAACCTTCTTTTTTGTGATCCATAAATGTTGGTTTTGTGAACTTGGTCTCGTCATCTGATTTACCAAAATAGTTTTGAGTCTACCAGTACTTTCCGATGACGATATTTTTGGAGAGGGATTTCTTCTGAGGTCAATTTCATTTCCAAAGTTGAAAAGTCTGAAGTGTGAACCTATTTTCCCGAATTAATTGGTCTTTTAGTGATTTTCAATTTTATGTCTCAAATTTACAACATAATCCTCCTAAAGCCTGAAACTTTTCAATTAAAGGGTATGTGAAATAAATCTTCAACTGAAATAACTTTTCTTTTACTTTTAACAAGAAGCATCAAATTTTAAAATCCTCTAGTTTGAAAGATGACCTTTCAATAAAGATGCATAAATTGCGAAGCTCTCATTTATTTTCCTCTTCAAATAATAGAGTCACGAAAATTCAATCCGGATCCCATTAATGTAATCTCAAAACATTTAAATTTTGAGCCCTTTTAGATCTAAAATCCATAGAACAAATTTCAAGTCTTTTATAAGATTGTGGTTTGATGTTTGATTAATTTCGATGGACAGGAACTCTCTGCCTCAAAAGTTTAGAAAATCTAAAATTATTGGTTATCACGCAAAGATATTAAAAGCTTTCTTGGAAAAATCTCCTTGCTTAAAGTCCAAGAAAAATAGTATCTTTCCCCAACAATTTTGG
Source organism: Metschnikowia koreensis (assembly GCA_030569435.1). Taxonomy (NCBI): domain Eukaryota; kingdom Fungi; phylum Ascomycota; class Pichiomycetes; order Serinales; family Metschnikowiaceae; genus Metschnikowia; species Metschnikowia koreensis. The sequence continues at coordinate 121,791 of JAJMKX010000262.1, read as the reverse complement.
GAATGATCAATTTTGAAATTTTGACTCTCAATCAATTCCATTATTCTTGCACTTATAAATTGAATCATCCGAATCTTCGAGCCCATGGTATTTTATTAAAAAGAGAGAAAATAAAGATAATCCCGAAAAACGGATATCACTTCAAAAATGAAAAACTCAAGACTTTTAGCACTCACGATATTAGCTTTTGATTCAGCTAAAGCATTCTACTTAAGACCTCCGGAGCTGTTGGGGATTTCTAGCGAAATTTCTATTAGCAATTTGTCTTCAAACTCGGAAGAAAAGTTTTCTTCACAAAAGTACATTCCCTTAACACGCGCAGTTTACGAAACTTTGAAAGCCAAGACAAGCTTACAGCAGATTTTCAAGGAGTTAAAGAGTTATATATGCGATACCCATTTTGATGCGCTGGGATTTGAAGAGCTGCTTCATAAGATATTCATAAAACTTGTGAATATTTATACCTCAATCCACTCCATTATACCAAGAAATGATGTGCTAATAAAGCAGCTAAATTTTACTAAGCATTTGTATGAAACAATGTTTAGCTACGCAAAGGTTAAAATGTTATTTTACGATTCAGACCGCAAAGATTACAAGTTGATCAGTAAACTTGCAGATATCAATGTTCTTATTATGGCACTTAATGATATAAATGGTAATCTTGATCTTCAAAATGAACACTATGCGACCAAGATGGTCAATTTATTAAATATGTTATGCACTTGCCGCGACAACTTCGAGGATTTGGAAGGGGTTTCGGAAAAGATTGATACATTTTTTGAACTTCACAAAACTCACGCAGAAAACGAATTTCAGAGTTTGGCAAGGCAAGTTCCCATCAATCTTTGAACTAATGTGAAAACTTTATTACTGTTGTTTCTACTTCTTTGTTAATCTTTCGCTCACCATGCAAGTTGAAAACGCTGATCGTAGGTAGCAAACCAGCAACAAAATTGTTTTCACGTGTAAGATTAGCATTCAGAACTCGGTTTGCTGGGTTTTCTCGAAATGTTTTGATAAGAATTTCAGATTATTTTAATGTACATGAGTTTTTGAACTGAAACCCTACTTCGAATTTCTCTCCGTGCTTTTTTTCTTGATCTTTTAAAATCCTTCAATTAAAAACTAAAAGAGAAGTTCTTATTCTTCTTGGCAAACAGCTAATAACAAGAGTGAAAGTTTTAACTTTCCACTATGTATTTTCTTGTGTCTCTTCGTATGTGCACTATGAAATTCACATACAACAATGGTTGGCATTATTTCATTCCAGTTAAATTTGCTTACCAGTCTATAAAACAAAAAATCTCAAGACTAGTGGGAAAAAATGCCCATAGACTCTGCAATAATGAAGTTGAAATTTGTCTTGATTTTGGTTGCTTTCGTGAATTCAGTGTTTGCAAAGACCCTTTTTGCTGGTAGCAAAAAAGTTTTTATCGAAAGCAGAATGGAAAAAGAACAAACTCTTTTCGAAGAAGACGTGTATCTGAATAATCACAGTGCTGATTTTGAAGAAGTTGAAGAGCTTTTACGGTGGTTTCTACTCCAATTAAGATCGTTTATTCTTGAATCGCAGTTCAAAGTTTCGGAATTTGAAACTTATTTCGATAGATTGGAGAAAGATCTTGTAGATATCCAGGGTTTGATGGATTTGATCGTTCCAAAAAGCCCTGACCTTTTGAGGGAATTCCATTTTGCCAACTATATGTTCGATAATATTGTAACAGCCGTGCAAATCACAAAACATTATAACTACTGGGGAAGCTTGACTGATTATTTGCTTGTTTCAATCACCGAATTTAATATCGGACTTTTACGCTTGTTTGATGACTACGGGGAAGTGAATATTTCGCTTATGGGATTAGCAGACAAAGTGAGAAGCTCATCCAAGAACTTGTGTAGTTGGACAGAGGAATTCCAAAAATTGGTGGGCATTTCTGAGGAAAGTCGAGGTTTATTTGCACAGCAAATGTTCAAAGCGAAAAGAATCATCAAAATCTTAGACCGTTCTATACCACAAGTTTGAATCTAGGAGTAGGCAAAGAAGAAAGAATTTCAACCTAACTTTCATGTCATTCAACTGATAAGCGTGAAATTCTACCATTCGATCTTCAATTGTTTTCTATTTTGTTGTTTGTTGTAAGAATCTTTAAGAAATTGAACTAGGCTGTGTTGTATACTTTGAGCTGTGAAAACCTTGTTTCACACTTAGACTTGACTAATGCAAATTAAAAAATATAACGCAATATAAGCCCCACCCATTAGTTATCATTTTCCGTTTTTGTTTTATGCTTGAAAATCATGTCAGAGAAAATATCGTCTCTAAAAAGCTCATTTCTGTTTTTCCTTTTTCCTATTTCTTTTCATAATACCGCCATTTGCAGCACTAGCTAAGGGGGGTGAGCATGCTGTAAATTAAAAGTTTGTACTCCCATATTTCTCATCTAAGTACAAAAGCGAGGCGAATTGGGACAAATAAATTGATATATGAGGAATATGAGAGCTGTTTTTCCTTGGGCCACAATAATATTATTTTTCTTAGTTGTTGCAAAAAAGACCAAAACATACCCCAAACCGGATGTTCTGATACTTTCCGTGCCAAGTTTCACTCCAAGCCCTTACTCTAAAAACGATTTTCTTCTGAGAAAACTTCTGAGTAAGCAAGAAAACCATTTGGCCCCTAACAAGACACTGGCCTTAGAAGCGGCTTTGCTGTGGTATGCCGAACATTTGCATTCATTTACTCACTTAGCGTATTTCGATTTATCTAGCTTCGAAGAATCAAAACAGCTGGTCGGTCGGGGTTTGGAAGACATTGAGCATCATCTTGAACTGCTCGAGCCAATAAACCTCATACTCTGGAGAAGGCTCAAGTTTGCCAAACGTATGTTTGGGGCTATGGTGATAGCAGCGAGGGAATTGAAACTTAACAGTATTTTCGGCAGTCTGTACCAACAAATATTGGCCCTTCTTCTTGAGCTCAACGTCACGCTTTTTGCATTGTATGACTCATGTGGTTCCTTAAATCTGCTGATCTCACATTATGCTAAAAAGATGAAGTGCTCGCAGAAAAATATAATTTTTTGGGCCGATGAATTTAGCAAAATCGACAGAGTTTCTTCATCAGCACGAATTTTGTTCGAGTACTTGAACGGCCAAGTTAAAGAAACCATTGAAGATTTACGGACCCAGATGTCCAATTATGACAAAACTTAGGACTTTAGTTTGGTGGATTATTTGTAGGCATTTATGCTTTTTACTTCGAAAACAATAAAGCGAAAGAATAAAAGTTGAAAAAACCTATAATTATTATTTGTATTATTAGTGTATGAACAGTAAGTGCTAGCCTCTGCCAAAGATACCAAAGAACCCACCCTTCTTTTTATCACCAGAATCAGCAGAAGTTCCCGTTTTGTTGCTGGCCAAGGTTTTCTCACCCTCAGTGCCATAGCCAATGTAATTGAACGCCACGTCAAATAGCACGGGCTTGCTCAACACGGGCAGAATAGCGCCTCTTTCTGTGATATTAGTGATATTGTGCAAACAATCAATTGACGCAGGAAACTTGTACACGTTTTCCACCACCAAAGAAGGGATCACACCTTCACATTCGCGTTTCAATTGAGTGAGCGTGTGAATCTTAGCCAATTGAGCTGCCACCACTTTTCTGAACTCCTCCACTTGTTCATTACTAGAAACTTCGTAGGGGAACGCATCGACCTTGAAAAATGCAGTGTCAGCAGGGAAAGTACGCTGGATATGGAGATAGATTCTCAATGCCTCGGGAAGCTTGTTTGCAGCAGCATAAGAGTCAGCCACAACTGCCGAACGCGTGGTGGTGAAAAGACGCGCCAACTCCTCCAAAGAGTCGTACAAATCCTCATCGTTATATACACCAGGCAAGTCCTTAAGCTCGTTGGTGGTGGCAGATACCGAAGCATATAAGCGCAGCACGTCCTTGTTTAACGCAAGTTGCTTAGCTGTGCTGGCGGCTTTTTGTGCATGCACCTGCGCTATAAGCAAAAGATCCCGCTTCACCTTGACAAATAGCATGTGGTACTTCAAGTAGGTCAAAAGCACGGCATTATCCTGTGTTCTTTGCATATCGTCCTCGTCCTGACTCTTCTCTACATCCGCCTGATGCATTTCCACCAATGCAGCCCATCTTGAAAACAACGCATCATAATCGTTGGCATCTTGATACAGTTGCCAGTCCTCGTGCGAAACATGGCTGAGTTTCAATGCCAACTCGTCATTATAGATGGTGGCCTCGTGAGATCTCCAAACAACGGTTTTCGCTACATCTTCTTCGGCAATCGCCTCAACAAATGCCGCGTCACGTGACGCCACAATTTCAACAGCGGGCGCCAAATATGGCAATGTGTTATCGCGGCAGTGTTTTCTAGAGACTGTACGCAAATCAGCGGTAGCCTTTGATCCAGAGAAATCTTGCAGATGCGCCAATGCTAAAGCAGGATCGACCAAAGAATCGAGAATCTCGTCGATAATAGCCTTACTCAAGGGGTAATCTTGTTCCTGCAGCGCGTAAGTACTCAAGTATTCCAATGTCACGCGTGCTACCGAAAACGCATAACGGGTTTCTGCCCATTGTTTTTTGTTCAATGCATATTGGCCATGTACAAGTGCACAAAACACGAAAAACTCGAGTTTTTTTAGCGAGTCTGCCTCTTCTACAACCGCTGCGGCCAACTGTTTGACAGTGGTCACCGCCAGCTTTAATTTGCCCAACATAAGCTTGCGGAAACCGGGGATTTTCTGGCCCTTGAGTTCAAGCGTGCTTTTGATCTCCAAAGCATGTACAGAACTACGCTCTGCAAGCAAAAGAAGCACCAGGCCATATTTAGCGTTTTCCGCGTATTTTGATGCGTCGATCCCCGAAGTCTGTTCCTTGTCCCGGTAGTTTTTGGTATCTTTAGTCACGATATTCAAATCACGGCGTAATCTTAATATCTCCCGCGCAAGCCTTTCTCTGTGCTTGCGAAAATCTTGAGGCGTGGTCAAATAGGCGCCTAACCTTTTGCCCAAAGTATCCTGCAAGGGACTAGTGGCAGACATTTATGGGGTATTTTGTGGATTTGAGTGTAAAGATAAGATTCCGTAATTAGAGGTGTGGACGAGGTTTTTTTTTCTTTCCACCACTCGCTCTGTGTGGTGGTGCACGGGTGTGTGGGGCAGAGTCCGAACTGCCAAGGTAGGTAGTCTGTGTTGATTAACAAAAAGGATAGGTTTTATCTTTTTTCGTTTGAGTTCTTCTTGAAAAAAAAAAGCTTTTGTGTTAATGAAAGAATCCCAAGTAATCTTTTGTAGGATTGTGACCTCGCTAAATTAAGCTAAGCTGGGGCAAATTTAGGAGCAGGCAGAATCAGTCGAAGCGTGCTGCTATAGAGTCTTAAAGTTACCATGGTATGAGTTATAATTATGGAAAAACAATTTCAATACTTTCGAAAGATTCTTTGTCTTTTTGAATAGAAAAGTTGGCGTGGATCTTTTTTCATGCTTTTAACAGACGCGATTTCCCCACCATGGCCAAGCACAAGATCACTTACCACACCAATTTTCAGCAAGACCAAAGACTGAAATTAACAATTAGTGTAATTAGGATTTTTGTTTTCTATATTTCTTATTTCAGGCATAAATATTCTACTTACACTCTAACTACACTGACAACACACATTGAAAAACCTCCACCAATTTACCTGGTGGTGCACACAACACAACTCCACGCTGGTTCGCAGCCATCAATCAGCCATAAACCAAAAAGATTTTAGAAAATGAAAGAAAGCACCACTCAAAATTCAAACAGCGCTCTGGTGTTTTTTGAAAAAAAAAATCCGTCAAGTGAAGAATGGATGATGTAACCAGCGGAAATATCGATGTATACGCTGCATTTGGCGTGGCACCCGACGCGCTGCAGCAGGAAATCACCCGCAAATATCGGCAGTTGGCACTTAAGTATCATCCAGATAAAAATCTGTCGCCCGACGCGCTGGAAAAGTTCCGTTTTTTCGCTGCTATAAACACGGTTCTCCAAGACCCGCACCTTCGTAGACAGTATGACGAAATCCGGCGGCAAAAAACCGCCACGGGTGCTGGAAATGTGGCAAGTCAAATCCAACGATTTAAGGAGCAATTGCGTCAGCGGGAATATGAGGCACAGACACGGAAATATCACGAAAATGCACAAAACAATACTGCTAATGTAGAGGTTTTGGCTATGCGTGGGTTGAAACTACGGAGAGAAGTGCAGGCGAACTTGGCTCTGTCCAATGGGTACGTTTCATACAAAACACTTGAAATCCCAAGTACTACTCATGAATTTCTACTACGGCCCACCAAAGTTGAAGTTACATGGAAATATCGAAACGAGGCCGCGGCCCAGATCGATACCGAGACTCTCCGACAAATAATGGCCCGATTTGGACCTGTTAAACTGTGCCATATTTTGGGAAATGATGGGCTGTATGTGAAAGGCCTTGCGGAGTTTGAGGTCCGGCAAGATGCTGAACGGGCTCTTGCTCACGAGTACAAAAGCGCTCGTTTATGGGACGGTACGCCTGTTAGAAAACTAGCCAGTTTACTACGCAGTGTAAAACGGGTAGATAGCGAAATACCAGAAAATGTTGAGTATCCTGTTCTTTTAGAGGAGATAGATGAGTTTTTGAAACGCTTAAATCTGGAATGAACAGAAGCATTTTGGTCAAACGCCCCTGTTTTTTTTTTTTGTTTGTTTTTTTTTTCAATGGAAACAGAACTTTATAATTAGCTGGCAGATGAAAGCTTTAGAGTTGAAATAAAGGTTGTGTGTCCTAACTCATGGTTGTGATTATACTTGCCTGTAGTTATATGAATAAGTCAGAACAGTTTGGGTTCTTTGCAATCCATCGAAGTATAATATATTTCAAGCAAGAAATATAATGTACACGTGTTACTGCCCCCAAGGACAAATACAGATTTGGATTTAGATTGTAGATTACTATTTTGTTTCCAGTGATTGTGTATGTATATATTCTAGCATGGCTCTAGACAGACTCGTAGTCATATTAAGTGCTTGTAAGCTCCAGAAACCCGGCAATACAAAATGAATAAAGCCAGAAATCCACTTTTATCCCCCAAATCTCTCCGAAATCAAAATGATAGCACGATATCGCCCCATTTACTTGAGGTAGAAGTAAACACCGGCGAAAACAGCAAAGGCAGCTGCTGCAAGCAAGGGGAAAGGCACGCTGCTGACTTCGGTCAGGCCGCTGCTCGTGGTAGTACCCTGGGTTTTCTTAACAACTCCACCTTCAAGCTTACCGATCAACAAACCCTTCAAAATGTCGTGGGCATCGTCGGAATGTCCAATGTCGTCAAAAGCATCAGTAGCATCCTCACCTGCACAGTCTACAATGACTTCTTCTCCACCAGGGTGCTCATCCAAATAACTACTCACGTCGTATACCTGGCCGTTGTATACGAGCCACAAATCGTCGGCGGTATTGTGCTTGCTGACGTCCTCCAAAGTATAGGTTTTCAATTCCGACATTTCTGTATTATTTAATGTATTTGCCTTTTTTCTAATATGCTCGCTTCTTACTCGTTCAGCGCAAACTTGTGGTGGAAAAGATAACAAGGAGGTAACTAAGCAGAAGGCTAGATTCAGATTTAGCGCCAGATCGCGCGTAGGGCCAGGAAACCATGTGACAAAATCTGCCGGCTTGTGTGCAGGATTCCCAATCAGAATGTTGGAAAAGGTCAACGCGCCTTTTGGGGAGCCGCGGCTTATGCTGTTTCGGGAAAACAAAACCGCACAGGGTGCTAAAGCCGTTTAGGGTAATCAAAACCGGGCGTTGCAACGATCAATCGTTAAACAGGAAAACGCAATATGTGAATTATTTTGATAGCGGTAATTTCCACAAGTATTTCAACATTCCCATGACTAAACCTCTCCCTTTGAGTTTGGTAAATAACTATCCACTGTTCTCAGATCGATTTCCACCATCCATCACCGAAGCATTCACTTTTAAACGGTACAAATCTTCCGCCTTTCTTTCAAGGTAGAAAGAAATGTTTGAAGGATTAGTCAGTCCAGCACCAATCCTCTAACCCAAAAATCGTCATTTTTGCAGATCTTATATCGTTAGTCTGCTTTCTTTGAGGCTCTTGGATTCACAATATTTATTTCAAGGAATCGTTCAATTGGACCTCATATACCAGTCAATAGACATACTTTAAAATCTAGCGTCTGTGATCGCTGGTGTTTTCTTCAAACTCAAAACGAGTGATTGAAAGCATCTGTCTCGTATGTCGGTTTCGATAGTTAAGAATAAAACCGTGTCGAATCATAGAGGAATCAATTTCATAAAAAAAAGCAGTGGCCGTTATTTATATTTCTTTACTAAGGCCAGTTATTGTTAAAATTTTGTTACCGCGGTCTTCCAATAAGAATACTTGGATAACCATCTCAGTACATTATAGAATTGCAGCTGCGGTATTGGGCACTTGCTCAAGGTTCAAATCAGGCACGTGTGCCATGAGTAAAAAATGCAATAACACATCTTTCTCGGTTCTGATCTGTAGAAATCTCACTAATTATATTGTCTCCAATCAAGTTTCTTTTGTTATTCCTTTTTTTTTTTTTTGCGCTTTGAACAAAAAACTACCGGTCGTTTTCTGGCCCAACCTTTATAAAGATGTGTCACGTGCACTGTTTTCAGAGATACTGTGTAAATTTTAAATCATCCGCGCTCATGTGTACACAGTCCCTCGGTGTAATTTCTTGAAAATTCGCAGCCATTGAAACAAGGCCAAACCATAATCAACATCAGTGTTCAAACTTTTTGTCTTAATAGTGACATAAAATAGCAAAAAAACAAATTAAAAAACAAATGCGCAAGCCCGGAATCGAACCGGGGGCCCAACGATGGCAACGTTGGATTTTACCACTAAACCACTTGCGCTTCTGTAATATTGAAATTGTTGTTCTTTAACATACAAGCTAAGTTTAACAACATATGCTTAGAATAACCATTTGAGTCGCTTCCGGCAAAATTGACTTTTATTAGTTTCTTGTAAGGTCTTCTTGTCTTATAACTGTGGTATAAAAAGAGTTTTGGGACCAAAAGAGTCCTTATTATGGCTGTTAGCTGATATATATTATATTTTTAAGATCCACACAATTGACATACCGCAGTCATGAGCCCTTTTCCCTGTAATTCAATATGGGCGTTGGCGCGAAGTAAGGCTTCGACTAGTTGATACGTATCTACACAACGGGTGATGTAAGGAGAGAAGTCTAAGGCTTGGGAAAGTCGGAGAGTTCAGTAACTCATTACATTTCTCAGACGTCTTATGGGTTTTTATAGTTATATATAGATTTTTCCTGTAATACGATTTGCTTCTTTAAAAAAAGACTATCCCTTATTTTGATTAGGCTGCACAACTCCCTGGATCCAAGAAACCTAAACCTGTGGCGAAATAATCATCATGTTGATTTAATGGCCAATAAAGCTACAGCTTCACTGAGGAATAAAGTCATTGAAAATCATTTAATTCTGAACAAGCCTGCTATACAGTTCCAGCCTGAAACTGTAATCAACACAAGAACTTTTCAGCTGAACACAAATTCTATAAACCAAAATTCCACTTCCACTTGTGTTTTTCTAACGAGCTGCCCTCACCACCAAAACATCAAACCCATCCCTCTTCGCCTGTGCGGTAAGTGTCATCTCCGTTTCATCATCCTTCATCATATCGTGAGTCACCACATAAAGCGAATTCTCCTCTGGTTCTTGCTTAAGCGCATTTGCACCACCGAAAATCTCGGCCACCTCTTTAAAATACACCACCTCTACGTCCACGGCATCTGCAGCCAAATAGGCATCAAACTGCTGCTCAAACTGGCGATTGTATCCCGTTGCCGAACGCACATAAACATGGACTTTCATGTTTGGGCGAGCCAACTGGCGCACCATATATAATGCAAGCAAATCCGACATGCTGAGGCGGTCATCGTGGTCTAAAATAAGCAGAACCAGACATGGACCTTCATGCACGAGGTTGCCCGAGATCCAGAGCACGCCCACGTGACTCTTACACTCATCTAATAATTTGGCATAATTAGTCAATACATCACATATTTCCGAGTCTGGACAGCACAGCGCACGTGGGAAAGTAGCGGCGCCAAGAACAAGCGTCGAGATTCCTGGAAGCTGGTCATTTACAGCAGCAACGTAATTTTTCGCTGGTACTAAAAGAGACAGGGTTTGTAATCTTGCACCAAGAAGCGAGCCAAACGCATCAATGATGGCGAGAATTGGTGCAGAGTCTGCATGGCCGTTTTCCTGTCTATGAGAGTTCAAGTTCAAAGTTGAATCTCCAACTCCAATTTCGTTAATCTCGCTGTTGTCATCTCCAGGCAGTGAGGCTTCAAGCAAATGAGATGTACGTGACGTGAATTCCCGAAGATGAATGGCCCGTGCATCTGTACACTCGATTGATTCTGCTAATTCTTTGAAAAGCACGAGAAGATGCGGTAAACTATCGATTTTGCGGAGAAGAAGCGTCACTGAAGAAACAGCAAACCGGTCGAGTGTTTCGAGTGAAAGCGTCGAGGTTCGTTTTTCTAAAAGCTGCGCATTTTCGTCGCTTTCACTTCCGCTTCCGGTTTTCGGGGATTCGGTTCTTTGGTCCCATTTGGCCGTCAGTTGGCGGCATCTGGGAGGGTATACCCAAAGTGCTAGTGGCGTAGTGAGGAAAGTGGTTACCAAAGCCATGAGAATAAAAATCGAGTATACTCTTGTCGAAATGATACGAGCACTTAAACCCACATTCAAAACCACGATTTCCACAATTCCTTTACACGACATCAACACACCAACAGCCAAGGAGTCTCGCCACAAAAAGCCGTTGATTTTGGCAGCTATCAATCCACCTGCCACTTTTCCCGCCATTGCCAAAGCGATAACCGCCACCACATATGCCCAATCGATACCTCGATTGAGTTCACCCAAATTGACATTAAGTCCTGCTAATGCAAAATATATTGGGATCATCACCAAATGCACCAAATCCTCGAGTTTCTCGGTGATTCGAATCACGTATCCGTTATCTCTGGGAACCAATACACCAACCATAAACGCCCCAAAAATCGGATGCACGCCGATAATATCGGTATAAAACGCCAGCACAAATACCATAGCGATAATTAGCGCCATCAGCACCTGTGACGGCTGGCCCAGTACCAATTCGTGAGTGAAGCGGCGAAGATAGTAGTAGAGAGCATATTTCACGGGGAACATCAAAAACAAAAACCACGCCACCGTCAAAAGCAAAATGTAAAGTGTATGGAGTCCGTTATCGGCATTAGCAAGTGTCACCACAAGTGCAAGCAATATCCACCCCACCAAATCGTTCAAAATTCCTGCAGAAAGCACGATTGTACCCACACGATCACCGATCAAGTTTAATTCGACTAAAATACGTGCCAATACTGGGAAAGCAGTGATGCAAAGTGCCACTGCTATGAAAACCATGTATGTAGTGAATCCAAGTGCACTATTTTCATGGTATTCGTTGTATAATCCTTTAGCGATACCGCAGCCCAAAGCAAATGGGATCGCCATATTGATAAATCCAACAGAAATAGCCACTTTGGCGTTTTTGCGGATGTATCGCAAGTCAACTTCCATGCCAACGATAAAGAGGAAAAAAATGATTCCGATATTGGCCACCAATGTAAGACCTGCTTTCAGCGCAGGTGGGAAGCATGTTGCTGTAAATTTGGGAATCCTGCCCATCACAGTAGGTCCCAAAATGATTCCCGTCAAAACTTCGGCAATCACTCGTGGTTGTTGGATTCTTTTGAGTGGGAAGTGTAAAAGATGGCAGAAAAACATGATAAGCACACACTGGAAAAGGAATATCGTATATGGTGATGAAGCTGCATATTCGAGCGGATTACGCCCAGCCACTATTCCAGCCACCGATTCTGTAGAAACGCCAGCCATTCTATAAGACTTCTATAGGTTTGATATTTTTGTGGTAATGGAATTATCGTATCGTTATAAACTGTGCTCTGCGGTAAATAATGCGTGAAGCTGCACACTGCGTAACTGCCGTTGCTGAGGAGTAAATATATGCAGTACAGATCGTGCGCCCCCGCCGCACAAGCTTTCTTAAACGGGGGGACGACGAGATAAGTCCGGTGAGCGATATTCTAGACCCTAGATCAAGGAGGGGGGAGGGGGGATTGAATTTAACGATATATCTCACAATCTTTGTTGTTTTTATTCCATATACTTTTATTTGAACAGCTCTAAACTGCCTCAATAAAGCTCAGTGGTTATCAACACAAGTTGGGGCAAAGTGCCAAGCATTGCGCGCGCTCCAGCTAATTTACTTTTTTCATCAATTTTATTGAAAACTCGTTAGATTCAAGTCACAAATCATGACATATCTTTTATTTTTCCTCTCCTTTTCTACATTATACACTCTCAGTCTAAAGCTGCGACTCTAAATTAACCAAAAGACTGTATGTCTCACGGGGCATACGGTACTGGATCATGCCCGCGTAGACCATGCAATTCTTGGCAATAGTCTTCAATTTATCGAGCTCCAAGCGCTCCTGGCCACCAATTCCAAACTGCTTGGTCATTGCCGCATAGTTTATTTGTGCAATACTGGTCATTACAATTGTGAGCACTGATGGAATCACCTTGACCAACTTGACGTCAAATCCATTCAACGCCTCTGCCGCGCGTCTGATTGCAATGAAATCGTCGGTATCAATGATGGGCACGAGTCCCAATGCTTTCACGCTATCCAAGGCACCCTGCCAGTTTTTGTTGACAAATGTCTCTCTGATATCCACAATAGGCAACAAGTAGTCGTTGATTTCCTTCTCGCTAGGCGATATCTTGCCCGAAATGAAACTGTTACGGTCAAACACACCCTTGAGCTTGCGGCTCAACAAAATAAGATTATTCTCTGCGGTTTCAGTTGGCTGGATGTCGCCTTCGGGAGTACGGAATGTCTCGCCAGTGAGAAGCGGCTTGCTCAATTCAGTCATGGACAAAATCTCACTCAAGAACTTGTTGAGCAACGAAACCACGGTGTCGTATTCCTGGCACAACTGATAAAGGCGTAACGCATCAAACACTCGGCCTTCTTCCTCGCATCTTTGTGCACTGCGCTCGGTGATTTGGCTATAGAAGTTTTTGATTTCAGGGAGGTTGATGAGTGCACGTTGTCTCTCGAGAATTCCAGGCGACTTATCGCCAGTGTCCGGAGTCAAATCACCAAGCAAAAGCCCAAACTCGCGGGAAATCAGGATAAGCTCACGTAAGGCCTCGTGACATTTGGCGGTCTCATCGGTGTTGTTGCCACCCTTCGAGAGGCAAATGAGAATGAGGTATTGTGCAGCGACTTTAGGGTCACTGATCTTAAATGTACGAGTATATGAGCCCAAAAGCCGGCTGAAGTTGATCTGGTACGCATCATTTTTATCCACAGCAATCAACTCATCAGTGTTTGTCTTGACTGTTTTCAACAATCCATAATAGTTTAATGCAATTGCAAGATGAACTGCATCACACTCATTTATATTTTCGTAAACGTACTGCACTGCCAACTCATATAATCCAAGCATAACCAATGTCTTTGCGTATACCGGATGGTTAGACGACGCGTTAAATCTGCCCGGTCCGGAAGAAACCACTTTTCTTTGCAAGTTTTCAAGGCTGTAATTTTCATAGAGCAAGTCTGAGGTTGAAGAAGAGCCAAACTCGTTCAAAATCAGGAAGTGGAACCATAACCAGTCCTCAATGCTTAGGTTAAGCGCTGCGGGAAGATTTTTCTTCACAAGATCGCACTTGCCGATAATCTTGTACACAGCATATTTGTATGGATCGAAACCAGGGGCATCGTCATTAATGAACTGAAATGTCTGGCTAAAATCGGCCGAGATCCGCTCCTGCAATTCGCTCGGTAAGCCAAAGCCGCCCAGCTTGGCAAAATGTGACATGTACACGGGGAAGTTTTTGTCGAACTTGTTAAATGCATTGGAGTTGGCCAGCGTCAATTGAGCTGCTTCTGCGTAAAGACCACAACGCATCAAGTAGAAAAGAAGTGCCCAAATAGGCACGCCATTATAATTCAATGTCTTGTCCATCAATTTGGAGTCGTTGTTTTTCGTAATCACCTTGTGGATGAAGTACGAAACTTTATTGGTATTGGTAGCCGGTTGAAACTCAAGTGGTTTCTTGTCGTCTTTCGTGTAAATTTCATCCATGTAGCTGAAAAACTGTTTTTCTAATGCCGACTTTGAGTTTTTCACGATATTTTTCTTGAGCAGTTGTTCAGGGCTGGCACTGTGCTGATACGCCGTATAGAAAAGCTGTTCCTGGTTCACTTTGGTAAATTGTTCATCACAAAGATCGGCCACAATGCGCCAGATTTCGCTCATTTGCTTTGATTTCGAGTCTGCGCTAGTCTTACACAATTCCTCAAAGCTTACACATACAGGAAACACCTTGTTGTCCAAACGGCTCTCGTTGAGAGCGTAAACCACCCGTGCATTTCCTTCAAACTTTTCTCTACTGACTTGTTTCGTCGAGTGCACGCCTGTTTTTGGCGCGGCCAACGGCGAAAGAATCCGCGATGTTCCGGGCAATGATTTATTCCACGAAAACGACTTGGAAAGCTCCTCGCTAGTGATTTTTGTCCGGACAGGGAGCCCCAATTGTTTCTTTATGTTCTCCTTGCGCACTTTCCAGTCAATAGCCACACTCAGATTGATGAAACGGTCGAAGTCACGTGATGCGGCCAGCAACGATTGTTCAATAGCACTTAATATCGTCTCGTCCTTCTTTGCTGTTAAGAAATTTTCGATATCCTCGCTTTCCAGTGCTACAGCACCGCTACGTGAAAGTTTTTGGCCCGGGATTTCCACACCTGCCTCGCCTACTTGTACTTGCGGCAAAGAAGCGAGCTCATTTTCGAAATCCAGAGCATTCACACCGCTTTTAGACAACAAATAGTGCGCCTTGGTGTGATTTCCGTGTGATTTTTCGTGTTTCCGGAGCTCCAGTGTCTCCTTGCGCAACTCATTCAACGTTAAATTGATAGGCCCGATATCTCCGTTTTTCAATTTGGGCAAACCATGCGCCGAGTCGACCAAATCCTTCAAAATACGCGCCGACGAGGCATCCTTTGTGATTTGGGCAGGCAACGACAGTGCTGAAGATGCAGGTTTTCCGAAATTCGTAGAGAAGGTGGAAGAGCCACTGGACCCCATGGTACTAGTAGCACTAGCGGTTCCATTGGCTGTGTTTGTGGCCGGATTAGGTGCAGCAGTTGTAGAAAATGGCTGAGCAACTTGAGGTTGAGGTTGAGGTTGAGATTGGCCAAATACAGAGGATTGTGTTCCGCCGTTGGCCGGTCTTTTGGCAGAAAATAACGACATTTCTTTTCAGGCCAGAGAAAAAAAGATCAGGATAAAGTTTTAGTGGCAGGGTATTTTTCTGCGCAAATAGGTGGCCCTAATTAGATTGTAGTTTAGTGTTTAGTTCAAAGGCCACTGAGAGTTTCGCTTATGATGGATGGCCCTCTTAGGTCAGAAAACAGGTGCGCGCTGCGAAAAAACATTAGGGGGGTTACCCGGCACGCGGAGGGAAAAAATCCACTACTTAAGGCATCTCGCCGCCGGCCTTTTCGCCCGTTTTTCTTTTTTTTTATTAACTTTGTCCAAAAGTAATCCATCACATTAGACAGTGCATCGTTATGGTCTGGTATTTATCTGTGGCCGCTGGGCAGTTTTTGCTTTGGGGGCCACGCCGATAATTGCTGACGTTTCTTGTAATCGAGTGCGATAGCTGATGGAGAGAGTGACGTTTGAATTTATAAGAACTTGTCTGGATCGCGAGAGCTGAAAGAGAGGTGTCAGAAGATTCACACATTCCCCTAATTGTAGATTTCTTTTTTTTTTTTTTTCATATGTATAATAGTTTGCTGTGGTCCCTTCTTTTATTGAGGCTGACTTTCGTTGATTCGAAGTTTGTACCAGACCTAAGGTCATCCTTCAGCTTTAAAGCTGGGGTCTTTTCATTTGTCCTTTGACAAAGAGTTTCTTCACACTGGTCTTTATGGCAACGTGTCGTTTCAAATTGATAAATCTGAAAATTCACACCCAAATCTATCAAAACTTTGAAAGACTTCATCATATTGTTTCAGACTTTTTCAACCAAAAGTTACAAAACTATGCTAGCACATGGTTTAACTATTCTTTTGATCAAAACCATACTTAGGCATGCTTCTGTACGTTGTGCATATGCTTAGCAACGTAAAAGCAATTTCCTGAATTAATATCGTCTTTAAATGAATTCAATGAATAGAAATCAAAGAAATCAGTCCCCCATATCTACACTGTACTGGCCAAAAGTTTGAAACGGCCTATATTCTATAATTGTTCTATATTGGTATTGATATATAAAAGTATCCTAATTACAACTGCGTCAAGCACACGTCAGGGAACTCCTCCTCCTCATTATTGCCAAGACCACCAGCAAAGTTGGCTCTGCATGAGTATTTCTCAATAGGGAAGAACCAGTATCCCAAAGCCAAAATGGCGTAGACTCCATAGACAGCACACACGTAGTTCATTGTTCCTGCAGTCACAGGCATAAACGACGGAAGCGAGTAGAAACCCAAGGCAAAAATCGCCCACGCAATCGTCATCACATTGGCGAAAAGTCCCAATTTGCCGAGCCAGAAACAGCCGTGTTTGATGTTGTTTCTTCCTCTGTATAACAAACAGCATGTGGGCACCATGTAACTCAAAAGAAGGAAGGTGATACAGCCGACAACCATGGAGTTGAAAGCGGTGGATGAAGCCAAGTACAAGCAGCCCAAAACTGCCACGATTGCCGAGGATGCCAAGTGTGCATTCAAGGGAACACCCAAGTTAGGGTCAACAATCGACAAGTACTTAGAGAATGGCAAACCATTGTCTCTGCTGAAAGACCAGCACAATCTGGCTTGCCAAGTGTGAGAAGAAATCGTGCATCCAATAGCAGTGAACAAAATCAAGGTACCAAGGCAGATGGCACCAGCTCTATTGTTCAAAGCTTGGTGGTAGATATCGAGAATAGGCAAGCCGGTTCCGTGATTAATGATATCGTCCAAGTTACGCACACAGAAAAACATCGCAATGGCATATGTCAAAGAAGTCACCATACCAATGGTCACCGTACCCAAAATGGCAATGGGGATCACACTGTCAGCATTGTGAACTTCCTCAGCCAAGTGAGAGGCCGAATCAAGACATGAGAAACTCCAGTTTGGATTGATCAAACCAACAATAAACGCAATTCCGGCACTCTTCCACCCGGTGTTATTTTGGAAAGTGACAAACACAAAGTCCGCTTTCTGGTAGTTACCCTTAGCGCAAGCCAACACGGTGACTGTAATCACCACATACGAAAACAAGGAGGTGTATAACGCTCCGTTAGCAATGAAAGGCAAATACTTACCGTAACAATTGAACACAACAAGAGACGCGTTCACGATCTGATACACGACGAAAAGCTCCCAAGACTTGGTCACGTGGTCTGGGTGCATCAAGTTCCAGAATCCCATAATTGTCAGCGCAATACTAAGCGCCATCAGCGCACTGGTGAAAAGCGAACCGGCCCATGCCAAAGAACCACAAAGATATGACAAAAAACCCGAATATTTGCGGGGCGACAACACTCTAGTCCACACATATTGGCCACCAGCAGAAGGGATGGCCGACGAGAGCTCGGAAAGAGTGATTCCAATACAGTATGACACAAACGCAATAATTATAATACCATATACAATCAACATGGGGCCTCCAGATTGGATACCGGTGATCAAAGAAGCAGAAATTCCAAACCACGAGTTTGTAAGACCAAAGCCGATTCCAAGCACCGACCATACCGAAAACGTGCGTTTAAGTTCGCCTTCCTGAGGCTGTGAGGAGCTTGCGCTTTCAAGTCCTTTTTCTTTGTCGGAGGTGTAGACCGTAATTCCGTACGCCTTATCTGCTGACGATTGGTCCATTTTTGTAGAGCGTCTATATGAGCAAGAATGCAAGAGTATGGGGAATAAATATGAGAGAGTTTAAACTAAAACAAAACGAAACAAATGTCTTTTTTTTCTTCCTCCTCCTTTTTTTTCAAATAAATAAATTGAAAAATTAGTTACTTATAGCAGCGCCCGGTGTAGTTATATAGCAAGAAGATCGATGGGACATACCTGCTGCAGTCAAATTTTTTTTTCGGACATGATAACCGCGTAATATGTGCAGGTTTTGAGTATTATCGCGCGACGTTTGAGTTGATTTGACGCAACAAAATCACCAAAATCACATGCAATTTTTTTTTTACTTGAGGGACGTGCATGCGAGTGCTGCTTTTTGCCCAACACCGCTACTACCCGCAACAGTTAAAATCCCTCAAACATCGCCTTCGTGCATTTGCGGGAATTTTTTCAATTAATGTTGGCATTGCGTCTTTTTTTTTTAATTCTCTCATCATTGCTCTTCTAGCGGGATTTAATTAAGACTGCATAAACATTTCCATTTTCCTGTTTCTGTTTCTGTTGCTTTGGCATTTCTTTTTTGGTTATCGTGTCTCGGATTTTTACCCCCAGATCGGGCGTGCGAAAGGCGTGTACATATGGGAAATCTGCGATCGATTCGGCATAAACCAACGAGGCCAGATAAGTCCAGATAAGCGCGTGTCAAGTTTAGATAAGGATCCGCCTGACCCTGCTTAATTTTCTTTTTTTTTCTCTTTCCTATGGCGCGTTATCTCCGACCCTTAAACCCGGTCTTATCGTCTTATCTTCGATCTCGGTTCGAAAAGGACCCCTTTTTAGTAAAGCGCGGCTATTTTTTACCGGTCCCTGACATTTCTTGATGTCATGCAAAGCCCAATGTAGTTAAAACAAGACTCAGTCATAGCCCTGGGCTCGGTACACAGAACAGGCTAAAGAATAAGAGTTGATTGCTAAAAAATTCGAATAAAAAGTCAAGTATGGTTTAATGCTGGCTTTTTGATTATTAATTATTTATTTATTTTCAAATGTCTTAACGCTTGTTTTTGCATCATTATTTAAAGTCATGTGGTTTCTTGAGGTTGTAGCTCTAAAGTCATCGACAATAGATGTGATAGCCGAGATATTTCTCTTGACATAAGAATGTTTCCACACCCTACGTTATTCTTCTATGACATCACTCACGCGGCGCAATACGCCGAAAAGGAATTTCCTCCGATTCTTCGGATTCTGTTCCCATATCTAATGTTTGTGGTGATTCCAAGAAGAATTTACCAGGAGAAGAAAACCTTGCCATATACGTTCCTAGCAGAGAAGTTTTGTATATAGATTATTCGAAAGTACCGGTAACAATTAAAATATGATCTGTGTCATTTTCCAACAACGACACTAGAATTTAGAACCGATTTCCTCATTTTGATGGCAATTATTCAATCTAATACCCTTTTTGCAACTTTTTTGGTATCTCTAAGTTACAATAAAATTCCCCAGACTTATCATTTCATACCTCCTGATTAAGTAATTGAGATTTTCTTGGTTGTGAACACTTGGGCCAAGCGTTTGCAATGCAGTACTGTTGTCCTTGCTTGCCCCTTGGTTGTGTAAAAGGCTGTTGTCTTGGCTCAACACATACAAGGTATAAGCATAATAAATTTATGAATATTGATAGTTGCTTACTAGAAAGAAGTATAGCGCCAGCTAGATTGCTGTTTCAATTTTATGGTTTGGTCGTATCTCGCTGTGCCTGAAACATAATGACTAAAAAGGCTATGAAAAACAATTTCTAAATTTCACTAACAAATAACTATTCTCAACCACCAAGAACTATAATCCAATTATTTCAGCCATCCTGACCCTGCTCATATGATGCAAACCCACTCACAAGTGCTTCAAGCACACGTGAGAGAAGTCCTCCTCCTTTTCCTGAAACTTGTCATCTGTCTCACCTGCAAACTTCACTCTGCATGAAAGACTCTTGAGTGGGAAATACCAATAGCCCAAAGCCAAGACAGCGTAAATGAGGTAAAAAACACATATATAATTCATAGATCCTGCATTTACGGGCATAAATGAAGGAAACGAAAAGAAAAATAATGCAAATAATGACCATGCTATTGTCATTACATTAGCGGCCAATCCGAGCTTACCTAGCCAGAAACAGCCATGCTTTATATTATCCCTTCCTCTGTATAATAAGCAGATTGTTGGAACCATATAGCTCAACAAGAGAAATGTGATGCATCCCACAATCATCGAGTTAAATGCTGTAGTCGATACCAAATATAAGCACCCCAAAATCGCCACAATGGCAGAAGATGTCAAGTGTGCGTTTAGTGGCACATCTAATCTTGAATCGACAGTGGATAAATACTTGGAAAAAGGCAATCCATTATCTCTGCTGAATGACCAGCATAATCTAGCCTGCCAAGTATGAGAAGCAATTCCAGCGCCAAACGTGCTCACCAAGACCATGGTGCCTAGACAAACGGCACCTATCCTATTACTCAATGCTTGATGGAAAATGTCAAGAATGGGAAATCCTGTTCCAGAGGTAATAAGTGCATTCAAGTCCCTGATGGAAAAAAACATCGCAATGGCATAAGTCAATGATGTGACCAACCCGATACTTACTGTTCCCATAATGGCGATTGGGATAATTTTTCCAGGATTGTGAACTTCTTCTGCCAAATGGGTTGCTGCATCAAGACAGGCAAAGCCCCAGCTGGGGTTAATGAGACCAACAATAAAAGCAATTGCCGAACTTTTCCACCCAGTTTCATTTTCAAAAATAACAAAGACAAAATCAGCACTGTTATAATTTCCCTTGGCACATGCCAACACAGTGATGGTTATAACGATGTAAGAAATTAAAGACAGATACAATGCTCCACTGGCAAATATAGGTAGCAAGCGGCCGTAACAATTAAAGCCCACTAGCGCTAAGTTGACTAGCTGGTAAACGATAAATAAATGCCAGGATTTGGTTTCGTGGCCAGGGTGCATGAGGTTCCATAATCCCATAGTCGACATGGATATACTCAATGTTACAGATGCACTAGTAAACATGGAGCCCACCCATGACAAAGAGCCACAGAGATATGAAAGAAGACCGGAGTATTTTTTAGGAGCCAACACTCGTGTCCACACATATTGTCCACCTGCGGAAGGAATAGCTGAAGAGAGCTCAGAAAGGGTGATTCCGATACTATAAGATATGAAGGCAAGTATGAAAATTCCATAAACAATAAGCATGGGACCTCCTGACTGAATTCCGGTGATGAGAGAGGCAGATATACTAATCCAAGAGTTAGTCAAGCCAAAGCCTACTCCTAACACAGACCAAATGGAGAATGATTTCTTGAGGTGACCTTCATTGGGAATTTCTATTACGCTGCCTTCTTTTTTTTCAATGACGGCGAATGTTGGGTCAGACAGCTTGTGATCTTCGTAAGCGGATTTCTGCATTTTATTGAAGTAATTTATTTCTAAAATCGAAAGAAGACGACATTTTTATTTATACATTTTTGCTTTCAAGATATTATTCTTATCTCACATTGCGGTCTCACCGTTAGCTTGATTTTGATAAGAAGAAATTTTGAGACTAGAAACCAATCATATTCCACGATTTTCATGGACGTGAAATGTCTATTATGATTATGTGCCGGGCTCGGAGATTATGTAAGAGACTCCGGTCTTCAACCATTCTTTTATGAAAGTTTATACTAAACTTAAAACCCGATTTATTTAAATAAAAGTCTATGTTTGAACTTCAAGAGTTGCAAATATTGCATTAACTACTGTGAGATTACCGTCATAAGCTTACTTACTACTATCCTCCTCGATTTCAAAAGGCTATTTGGGTTCAATTTGAGAAGCAATGAAATGTACTGAAAACCAGGCGCAAGCTCTCATTGCACCGATAACACGATGAGATGGCGAAAATATGCGGGGCGGTTTATATTTTTCTACCACGCCTGGTTCCGCAGTAAGTCCTACTTCAAATCCACTATGCCTTTCCCAGTTTTTGGAATTCATTTCTTGGTTCGTGGCTTGCTGCTGTATAAATTTATTAGGAAAAGAAGGAGAGGAGAAAACAATAAAAGAAAAGAAAGAAATGGCATTAATTTTAAAAAAATAGATCTAAGCTCGCTGAATAAATTCTAATTTTGAGAAGAAAAACATTGACCGTCTCGACCTTCCTAAAGGGGATACACAGGTCGAGGCCCAAGCGGCAGTGCGTCTTAGTTGGACCGTGAATCGGTGTTAATGGCACGGCAAACTTGAACTTTGTAAGCAATCGAAAGATAACAAAGACTTTCAAAAAGCAGACACATTGATTACTAATTTCTCAAATAAGAAAAATGAGAAATGAAATAATAAAAAAGAAATTAATAATGACGGCAAAGTTGGTCTCGTGTCAGTGTAACACAAGTGCCTAGGCATCATTCACCTGATGATATTATTACAGGTATTGACACTCTGTTAGATATCAGTGAAAACAAATAAAAGAAGCAGCTAACTTGGTTCCAAAAGATGCTGGTCTGTTTTATCGCCTTTGGGATTTCCTTTAAAATCTACTATTTCTCGAGAATTGAAACGAGCTATGTCTAGGTAATCGAATGATAAAAGACTGTAACATTCAGAAAGTGTGACTTTCTTAAGCAGACACAAGTCTGATATGGCTCTTCTACACGGTTTTGAGAAAAACTTTACTCAATTTAGTTTTAGTTTTTACTTGTTTCAGTCCTGGAGATATTAGTAGCAAGTTTACATTTCTTAAAAGAAGAAAAATTACGATTTCTAGTATCAAAGTTAGAATCAAATAAGCGTCGAGAAATCGGGCAAAGCAAAAAAAAAAAAAAAAAAAAAATCCCGAAGATTAAGAATTTAGTACTAGCCAGACGTTTTAGAGATCTTCAGGAGACGGGCATCCGCACCCCATCGTTCGCCAGTCTCGGACAACACTTTAGGCTGTGGAAAGCAACTTTCGATTGCAAAAAAGGAGAAAAAAAAAAAAAAAAGAATCATAACGAACACAGTACCCAAATATACACAAATCTTCATTTTTCAATAGAAATACACTAATTGCTTGGCCATTATATTTTGTTGAATGACTGGCAGATTGAAAAATTTTCCCAATTGGGA
This sequence comes from Metschnikowia koreensis, assembly GCA_030569435.1. Classification (NCBI taxonomy): domain Eukaryota; kingdom Fungi; phylum Ascomycota; class Pichiomycetes; order Serinales; family Metschnikowiaceae; genus Metschnikowia; species Metschnikowia koreensis. The sequence continues at coordinate 98,568 of JAJMKX010000262.1, read as the reverse complement.
ACTTGTGACAATCCTACGTGCACCCGCAAAAAGCTTAATCGAGAAACGACATTCCACCTTGAATCGAATGAAGGCACCGAGTCTCTGAAATCTCCACTTGAGTATCGGATCTAGGCAAAGAAGAAAAAAATGGAGAATTTTTTCCGCGACATTTCAAAACTACGTAGTTATTGGTTAATAAGAAGAAAGTCTTGAAATAAAGGGTACAACTAATAATCGCGAAAATCAACTCGCAAAGCAAGGCTTTGTTACAATGTTGAAACACATATTTGGCCAGTATAAATCCAAAACCCACACCAGACTTCTACTTTTGAAATTTAATCTTTTACAAGCGGTGAAGTTTGTAGATTATTCTAAAAGTATAGAAAAATAAGACTGAAAAGGGGGCGTAATATCCATCGCCATGTGCTCTACCCCCAAACGACCTGCACATGCGCCTAGAACGGTAACAGGCTTGCGGCCGACTATTGAGATACGACTAGTTAAAGGCGACTCACGTATAGTTAGCCAAACGCACTACTGGTTCTTGTCTTTCCACACACACAACTTTCTATATATTAAAATCCTATAAACAGAGCCTAAAAATCTAGATATCTTGTCATGCAGTACGTCGGTAAGGTTGGCGGGTACGTGTACAACCAATGGAATTCGCTCAACCCAGCAACTCTTTCTGGGGCAATAGATATAATTGTGATTGAGCATCTGGATGGTCTGCTTCACTGTTCGCCCTGGCACGTGCGGTTCGGTAAGTTCCGGATCATCAAGCCGCTGCAGAAAAAAATTGATTTGTACGTGAATGGCAACAAAACGGACTTGCCGATGAAACTTGGTGATGGAGGAGAGGCGTTTTTCGTGTTTGAAACAGATTCGACCGATTTACTGCTGTCGCTTATGACCTCGCCTGTCATAAGTGCACAGAGCTCGCCGGAAATGAGCCCCATGGCAAATGGAGAAGAAGGGTCTGGAAATCCAGAGGCGCTTGACTTGAACGAAAACAAGGGAACGGAAAAGGAAAAGGAAAAGGAAAGGAATACGGAATTAGACTTGGAAAGGAAAAGCGAGCTTTCTTCAGCCGGCTTGGCGGCAGATTCGGCCGGCTCCGAACAATCAGGGGCGCCACAAAAGCTCACGTTCGAGACGGTGAAGCGGATCACACGGGACCTTAACATCCCGTCGAAAATTGACGTGAATGGAGACGTCATCTTGGATATGGATGGGTATAAGCCCAACTCGCAGAAAAACATCGATCTGTCCGACAAATTGGTGCACGATATTTTTCTTAAAGAGATGCGGGCCGTTTTAGGTGGCAACGAGTGGCTTGGTCATCAGGCGAAAGATGACGATCTGGCCCAGATGCGTTTATTACAAAGCATAGTTAAAAAGGATGAAGATGGACTGATTCGTATTGTTTACGATGACGAGGAATATACCGATGCAGCCGATAACACCGACACCATATCAGCCATGCCACTGGCGGACTTGACTATTCCACTGGAACAAACACCAGTAAATCTGGTCCCAGTAGTCGACCATAATGCAGATGAACCAAGCAAAACATACATAAAAACATTGCGGTTGACACTGGAGCAGTTGGCTAACCTCAATCTCCAATATGGACGGAACTCATTGGTGTTTCGTCTGCCGCAAGGCGGGCTGCAAGTGGAAGCAGATCTCTATCTCTGGAAATCCACCGTACCAATAGTCATTTCCGATATTGACGGCACCATCACCAAATCCGATGCGCTTGGCCACGTACTTACAATGTTTGGGCGTGACTGGACACATCCAGGCGTGGCAAATTTGTTCCAGGATATCACTAGAAATGGATACAACATCATGTATTTGACCGCCCGGTCTGTGGGTCAGGCCGACACCACAAGACAATATCTTGACAGCATTCTACAAGACGGCGTAAAGCTTCCAAAAGGACCAGTAATTTTGAGTCCGGACCGGACCATGGCGGCGTTGCGCCGTGAGATTATCTTGAAAAAACCTGAGGTATTCAAAATGGCATGTCTTCGCGATATCAACAGTCTCTTCTTTCTGCCGCAGCTGGAGGCTATGGCCCAGGACCTTGAAGCTGATGAACGCACTCCCTTCTATGCTGGTTTTGGCAACAGAATCACTGATGCCATCAGTTACCGCAGTGTGAAAATCCCTTCGCATCGGATCTTCACCATCAACCCTAACGGCGAAGTGCATATGGAGTTGTTGGAGTTGGCCGGCTACCGCTCGTCGTACTTGCATATCGGCGAGTTGGTGGACCAGTTTTTCCCGCCTTTGAAACATATCAGTGATTTCTCCCATGGCTGGAATCAGGACCAGCTTGATCAATACATTCACAGTAAGGATCTGGGTTCTGCAGATGCAGAAACAAAATGTCCTGGCTCACCTCGTCTGCCTATGAGCCCAGGACTGCCCCGCAGTATGCACTCAGACGAAATGCTTATTCGGCCCGATGAACGGTTTACGGACTTGAACTATTGGCGCGAGCCCCTTATCAACTTAAGCGATTTAAGCGATTCTGATGATTCAGATAACGATAAAAACGGCAAGAAAGATAATGGCGACAACACCGATCTGCGGTCATCGAAATCACGCTCGTCTCCACCTCTGCCTAAACCAGCAGCGCTTTCGCCACCAGTTTCCCCTCGCTTACTCTCAGTCGCTTCCAACTTCGATCAAAACACGACCCCCAAACAGGAGCGGCCAGTCTCTGCTTCCTTCACGTCACCATTGAAGAATTTCATGATCAGGGGAGGAAACGCGACGGCTGCACCAAAGCCCATGAGCTCGCCGTTGCACTTCGGACAGGAGCATGGTGCGGGGTCTGCAAGAGGCGTTACCGACGATGATATAGATGAGGATGACGATTATACTGATGATTATGATGATGACGAGGAAGACGATGACGATTATGAAGATAAAGATGAAGACGAAGAAGAAGAAGATGAAGAAGAAGATGAAGAAGAAGATGAAGAAGAGGATGAAGAAGAGGATGAAGAAGAGGATGAAGAAGAGGATGAAGAAGAAGATCACGAGGAAGAAGAAGTTGATGATGAAGAGGATAAAGAGGATGCACAATTGGACCAGGAAGTTGATGACGAGGATTTGGACCTTGACGACGGATTGCCACTAAAAAGTAAGAGCCTGCTGCCTTCAACTGAAAGTCTATTGGAGGACGAAGCGGAAGATTACAGAATCATGACGGCTAGCGACATGCTCAAGGGTTTAGACATATAGAAACTTCATAATTATACGCGGTTATATTCTCCCCTATCGTGGGATTTGCTGAGCAAAAATGGCTTTAGAGTTCGAAGGGATGACTTGCTTTTCTACCAGCCTAATTTTTTCAACCCCTAGAAAGCGGTTTTCGAAAATGTGGTGCCTCCCTTCAAAATTGTATGCATGTTTTGGCAGACCAGCTGATTTATCTAGATGTACTCATGATTTCGCCAATGAACCTTACACCACGTAATGTATCGCTATGAAAAAAAAGGTTGATAAGACAATCTAAGTTTTTTTTTGTATCTTAAAAAAGAAGACTTTTTTATTTCCCATAGTTAGAAAGCATAAGTTGAACTAGCAGTCCAAATTCGAGGCTCCTGCAGAATAAGCCATCGGCTCATCGTGCCCAGCTTTCCTAATCTATCAGCAATTTTCATTATCCTATATTTTTTTCAGAAAGAAAGATTCACAAATGCCAGAAGCCCCCAAACAGTTGTATACGGCGTTGGGCGATAATACGAACCCCAAAACTCTCATTGCCCCAGAAAACCGGGTCCCAGGAACCGTGGAGTTACGGGCACCCTCGGTGTGGTTCCTGCCTAAAGGCCCCGATCCCCGGAAATTGCCCTGCTTGGATGTGATGATAAATCATGACTACGCCTCTTCAGCATTAATATCCACGGGCACCACCACGGATCTTATCAGTGAGAAGCTCGTAGACCAAATAGGCGCCAAGAAAATCCCGTTATCGTACCCCTGTGTATGTGACTCTATATTTCCGGCTGGAGTGCCCATCAAATATTTGGTGGACTTAAGGTTTGAGGCTAACGGCATCACTTTCCAAAGAAAATGTTATGTTTTCCCCGATTTGCGCGTGGAAATCATCTTCGGGGCCAAATTTGTCGTGGACTACCCACCGCCAATAATAGATATCTTCAACCGCAAATTCAACGGCTTGCCCATGTATAATCCATGAGGATACTTTCCTATTCTTTGATATGTTATTTTTTTTTCTTTTTGAGAAGTGGCACTCTTGTAAATAGTTTTAAGGTATGTTGCCAGGGATTTGGCGATTGATCAGTTTTTTGAGCGTGTGAATATACATTTCTCCGGCCGTTGAATGACTTTTATTACTTCACAAAAGAGCTCTGAAATCATTGATTCACATGAAAAGGCTGACTTCCTTTTTGCCTTTGCTGTATTTCACTTCCAAAGTATTCCTCTTTTTCGTGATATGGTAATTTTCCAGGCATGTGTTGGTATCTTACAATATGTTCGTCTTTCGGTGATTGGCTTATGATGGCCCACTCTTGCACCCAGGACTCAAGGCGCAAATGATTGAATTTCTCATATTAAAAAGCCTGTTTCATTTTATTCACAGGGTTCTTTTTTTTTTTTTTTTTTTTTTTTTTTTTTTTTCTTTTTCTTTTTTCATCATTTGTTCTTGATGTGGGCTTCTTTTAATTGAGAGGCTTGTCAACTGTCTTGTCGCAAATTCCTGTCATGACAACCCACTTTTCCCCTCAACAACTTAAATTATCAACATATATACTGATTTTTTTTGTCTTCTGAAATTCTTCTTTTTTCTTTCTTTGCCCCTTATTGTCGGATAACTTTACGTGTGGGCCAAGCGGATAAGCCTCTTCCATCCGAGATCTGGGAGTGCACACAATCACAAGTGGTCTCCCCCCACACCGGTCGATGCAAGATCTAGCAGAATCCATCTCTAAATATATGATATAGAGATCTGCACGGGAGATTCCCAAAACGAGAATTAATCTACATATTTCCATTTTTACAAAATCAAGAAAAAAAAACGTATAAATCTCAGCCATGACCAAACTGCGGCAGCGTTATGCCGTGGCATTCACGGTTTTTCTCATCATTTTGACGTTTCTTTACTCGGAACTAAGGCGCCATAACACTGGGCTACATTTACCGTCATATACACAAAAACAAAAGAAAGATCTGGATTACGTTCTACAGTTTCCGGAAAGCTTCCCGCAAGATGTGAGAAAACGGGATTTGATCAAGAAAAACTCTGCTTTTAAAGCCCACGGAGTGCGCTACTCAAAACTTCTAAAATCGGGTAAAAACCCACTGTTTTGGAAAATATGGGACCACCAAATATGGTCGGAGCTGATGCTACGTATATACGGCACAGTCCCGGAAATAGAGCTTGATTTGGCGCGTTGCAACCAGATTCTAGCCGCCAATACTACGGTTTCCGTGACTCCGAAAAAAAACTTGAATACAGATTTGGCAGAAGTGATTCGGCGTGTAATTGGGGAAATTGATCGTGGACATGACGCCTATTTGCGCGAGTTTAAACACTATCTTGATCCGCAAATCCGGCTCCAGGCAAAGTTGGGAGTCGTGGATAAACACTGGTTTTCTATGGCCGGGTCATCCGTTTACTTAAAACAATACGGATATCATATGATGGTTTCACGGTTGGCGTATAGCCCTGATGGCCTGCGAAATAACCCACAGTTCTCGTTTGTATATGCACAATTATACGATATAGAGTGGAACGAGGTGAAAAATGTGGGGTTAGTGGTCCCCACTAATAAGAATGATGGAGACCGGAGTTTCACTGTCAAGGACCAGAACTATACAATAGCCCACTACCCGGGGATTTTGCACGTGCCATTTTTCCATGACTATGCCCAACCAAAAAGAAAGTACCTAGGTCCTGAAGATGCACGTGTAGTATTAGTACAAAATGAAGCAGGACATGAGGAGCCGCTCTTGATATTTAATGCGGAACACCAAAAACTGATCTTGGTGGATGATGACGAGGACGCGTATCTTCTTAAACAAAAAACGTACTTCCGTTCAATGTGGGTATCATGGCCTTGGCAGTTTCAAAAGGGAAAACAGGAAGTGGAAGCTGTTGAAGACCCAGAGTTTAGTGCCAAAACTTATAATCGTATCAGAGAGCTTGAAATTAAGAACACACCGCGCCAGAAAACCCAGAAAAACTGGACGCCGTTTTTCAGTGATAGTGCCCGGACCCAGATTGGGTATGATAAACACCTTTACTTCGTCTATAGATGGGCACACCTTCACATTTTGAAATGTGACATCACTAGCGACCGGGGCAAATGTGGGTTTGCCTATACGGTCGATGCAAAAATGAAAGTAACGTCGCAAATTGGCCCACTTCGAGGCGGCACACCTTTGATTAACCTCAATAATGCGATTCATGAAAATCCACACCTTGCACTTGCACAATATATGCCGCCTAATCGTGAAGTCTGGCTTGGGTTTGCACGCGCCCATCTCTACAAATGTGGATGTGGAAAAGATTTTTACCGCCCTAATCTTGTCGTGCTTGTGAAAGATACAAAAGTCGAGAACGATAAGTCTGAGGATACGTTTCGATTAACGCATATCTCATCTTTCACTCCACTCGAAATCGACGTGATTCCTTGGAACCCCATGCGGCCACTCAATGTTTGTGAAGGCACAAACGCGGTGATTCCTAATGGAATTTCCGAATGGAATGTGCACTATATCAAGAACTATGGTAATCGCTGGCACGCACGTGACTCACTTTCGCTTACATTTTCCGTTTCCGATTGCACAGTTGATGTTGTACACATCCGTGGCCTCCTCAACACGCTTTTAAACTTACGCGATAATACCCTTTTGTTGCCTCCGCCATCTATAGATGCAAAGGAAAGGGATAGGGCACTTGAAGATATAGAAAAAGCACGGGCGAGTCCGCCCAGCAACGATAACATTGCATGTGCAATGGAAGAATCAGCGAAATTCTGCAATTTTTACGGCAAAAATGTGGCATACCGTCAAGCCGTTGCAGAAATTTATGAAGAAGATCAAATCTTCTACACGTACGACGAGCAGTTGGAGTTATATAGACTGTTGGTGCAGCAGATTGAGGCGAAAAAGTACGGCGCTGAGCTACTCAAATAGAAAAATTCCTATTGATCCTTCAACTTAATGTATATAAACAATAATTTTTTATACCCCCTCTTGAAGCTTTTGCTGAAAGTACCCTTATTCTATCTTTAATATTTAGTTAATTAAAGCTTCAAAATATACGCAACTATGTGCAGGACGATTCAAACAATAGAAAAAAAATCGAGCAAAGAAAAAACTCGGTGATTGCAATTCCAAAAGTGCAAGCTGTGCATTATCATCTTGTTTCAACGGATTGATAATATTACTGCTTTGATATAGAAAAAAAGAATGGAAACTCCGTTACGGGGAGTTGAACCCCGGTCTCGACGGTGAGAGCGTCGTGTGCTAACCGTTACACCATAACGGATATTGTTATTCAAACTTAATCTAGAAAAACTAAACTCCACATATGTGGTGAGAAATAATTTTACCATGTTTTCCATTCTCTCTTCTGAATTTGGGAGAAGTTCCCAAAGTTTGAAGCTGTATATTTAGATTAAAGGTTTTGAGAAATTATTTTGCCCCTCTTCTTTTGCTGTGGTACAGCGTGAAGGGGGCTTTGGTTCGCCAGTCGGTATATATTTGGGAGCTGTTTAGAGGTTTTTTTTTCTATAGTTTATAGTTTTTAGAGAGTGATGGTTAGTACCATTTCTCTCGCCCTTTAATCAGATGTATCAGTCAAAAAAAAAAAATGTATTTGAGGGTTGTTTAGAGGTTGTTTTCTCTTCTTTTTAAGGCTCTCGGGTAGCGGTGGTCCATATTATCTGTCTCTTCCTTTTTTTTTGATAAAAAAAAAACCCTGCTAAAAGTTTCAAAACAGAAGGTGGTGAGTAGAAATATATTAAGAGAGATAATTAAATATTAGAAGCCGGCAATCGATGAGCTCGGCGCATCTGGGGTATATATGTACATAAAACAATTAACGAAAACCGATTCTGCCCTTATGTTAGAATCAGTGTTGCGCGTTGGCGTAATTTTCCGTAAATCGTAATTTAAATCACGGCATACCCCCGTAGTCGTAATTCACATCTCTTCTCATTTTATTTTGGGAAGATTGATCACCACTTCTTAATTTTTATAACGCCCCTGTTCTCCGTCCAACGTACAAGCTTATATATTTTGAGGCCTTCCGCCTGGTAGAGTAGATCTTATTGAAACTAGTTTGAGAGATTGTTCAAGTTTGATGAAAAGTACTACGGAGAACAAAGACTACAAAAGGAGGAAATGCCACGAAGCAAACACTATTAACACAAAATAATCGCGAAGGATGAAAACTTCTCTTTTGTTGGTGACAACGATGTTTTTGAGGAAGAAGAGGAAAAATTCGAGGTACACCTTCTGGAATAACCAAAACGCAAATGTCGTTGACTATTACCGCAGCAAAAAAACAAAAGAAAAGAAAAAGAAAAAACAAGCCCTGTACTTCATCAGCTTGCAAAAGATATTATGGCTATTCTAGTTATGTCAGCGCCGGCAGAGTCCTTTTTTTCAACACCCGTCACAAAGAAGAGAAACAAGTTGTACCCGGATGCGACCAAAATATGTCAAAGATATGGTGAGGAGGATAACAAGGCCTGGTTAGGGTGTGGAATCTAATGATGAGAAGCTTGAAGTTGACGTGGATTTTTAGAGGCAGATCTTGAGAGAGATCAAAGATATCTGTGATTATGAAAAAGAACTAGACTTTGATGAAATTCTTGAGATAAATCGAGGTCGTGGCTTTACATATGATTTCTCTGCGTTGGAACAATTCTTTTAGGGCACGAAACAGCTCATCTCAAAATGGACAGATGAAAGCATGCTGCGCTTAGATTTTCACTAAAGAGTAGTGAAGCACCTAGAAATAACCAGATAAACACATGTTACTTACATATTCTTACAATCCTGAGTGAGAAAATCATGGCAAAATCGTAGCCCTTTTACGCCAAAATTACCCCAAAAACAACAACAAAATTACGGCTCAATTACGAATTACGAATTACGGCAACGGTTACGGAAACTCCTGAAATCGTAATTCAAATTACCGTTACGATTACGGCATGCCCTCCGTAACATAAATCGTAATACGACCGTAACGCGCAGAACCGATGTCGGGTTGAGCAATCTGCTTGTGTTGAAAAAGAAAAAGATAAAAAAAAAACCGAGTTTGATTTTGAGTTTTACATTACTTCTTGTCCAACCACCGTCTCTTTCCCGCTTGTCTTTGCCCTCACTTTTAGTAAATAATATCTCATATTTATTAGACTGACCGAAAACTTAGCAATATTTCCAGATTTTAATACTACAAAACTTTTTGCAAGCAAAGTGATGACTGGCAAGGACAATTCTATCCGACTACATCGTTTTCGTTAGAAAGTGACGGTGCGGAGGGAACAAGATTAGCCAATGTTACTCTATATTGTCATGTTTTTTGCCGCACTGGGTGGTAGGAATGCTTGTTTAACAGAATTTGATAATTTAGCAAAGACAAATGAAAAAAAGGCTGTTTTGGAGAAAAGAGTACGATTTGAAATTTGCAGTAAAATGTTCAAACCTATGTTCAGAGGTCAATAAAACTGGAAAGCTTTCACAGCGGGTGGTTGGTGTAATGGCTAGCATTAATGCCTTCCAAGCATTAGACATGGGTTCGATTCCCGTACCACTCATTTTTTAAATATCTGTTTATCTCATGGATATTAATAAACCTGATTTGGTTTAAAACTCCATGTTTGAAGTTCCTCCTTTCTTCTCTTACTGATCCTGTTTTTCCAATTCGCCCTTTAATCAGATGTATCAGTCAAAAAAAAAAAAAAAATGCATAAAACATTCCCTAAGCACGAGATGGCGGCCTTTTGCAAATGCGCGAATTTTTTTGACAGACCCCATGCTCATCGGGAGAGGCGCGCCATCGAAATTGGAACCCCGTTTATTAATTAAAAATACAAGAGACCACAGTTAGGAATGCCACTGCTTATTACTAGTTAGTATTGCAATAAGAATTACACCTTCGTGTTTCTACGTAGAAATAAAACAGGAATCATGAATGAAAAGTCTGACTATCGTAAAACACAAAATAAAGATAAAGAAAAAAAAAAGAGAGCCACAGTACGCGGAGGTTACCCGGGGCCCGGACCAAAAAAAAATACCGATCAATTTATATAAAAAAATAACATGTGGCCATCGGCTACGCTAATTCCCCGAAGGTCGTGCGCAAACCGCGGCGTCCCCAGCGGCTACTACATCGCGCACTATTTTTTTCTTTGTATCGCATATAAAAAGCCCATCCTCCCCACGAGTTTTCATCTCTCTTTTTTTGTCTAAACCACATTAAAGAACCAACCAAACTATTCTTTAATATTATAATGTCTGACTCCGGCTCCCCACCTGCCTCGCCTTCCCACAACGCTGACGAAATCAAGCTCGCACCAGCCAGCAACGAGTCCAAGCTTTTTGTGAGACCCGTTCGTTTTGAAACCACTCAAGAGGATGTTGAGAGAATCTTTTCTAGCGCCGGAACCATCTCCGAGTTGTTGATGATGCGCGGATACGCTTTTGTGACCTTTTCCACCCCTGAGGAGGCTCAACGCGCCAAGGAAACTTTGAGTGGAACCGACATCAACGGTGAGCCATTGGTGATTGAATTCTCGAAGGAGAAGAAGGAGGACACCCGCGGTAAGTTCCGTGTCAAGGTCACGCAGTTGCCTGAGGGCACCGCATGGCAAGACTTCAAGGACTTTGTCCGTGAGAAGACCACCTTCTCCCCTACTTTCGCCAAGGTGTTCCGTGACTACGAGCTGGGCGAGACCATTGGTAACTTGGAGTTCTCCGCTGCCAATGAGCTCGAGAAGGCCATTGAGGTCTTGAACCAGGCCGACTACGAAGGCTCAACCATCACCGCCGAGGTCGACACCTCGCCATTTGTTCCTCCACCAAGAAGAGACGGTGGATTCAGAGGCGGCCGCGGTGACTTCCGCGGTGGTCGTGGTGGTCGCGGTGGTCGTGGCGATTTCCGTGGCGGCCGTGGTGGTTTCCGCGGTGGCAGAGGTAGAGATGACGGTTTCCGTGGTGGCCGTGGTGGCTTCAGAGGCGGCCGTGGCGGTTACGACCGTGACAACAACCGTGGCGGTTACGAGAGAGACTCGTACGTTCGTGACAGATCTCCTACCCGCTACTAAGCAGAGGGCAAAGCGTCGCGTCGCGTCGCTTATTTACTTCACGATGAGTTGATTTTATGACAACCCCATGGGATACAACGAAAATGAATAAAAAGGAAGAAAAGGAATAAAAAAAAGAAGAATGGATTTTTTAAGAAACAAACATAAGTGTTCAATTGGAAACGAATGATACTGGAGTTTGGTCCGAGGAAAAAACAACAAGATGTATAACTTTGAATTAGATTAAGAAAACACTAGCTGAGACCACACTTACTCCCATCAAGCACCAGAGGAACACAAACACTCCATTCTGCACTTAAACAACACCGTTGAACTATACTAACTTTTTCTCGACTAGGATGTGTCTGCATTGCGGCACTTTAATTAAGCTTCTTTTTTTTTTTTTTTGACTCAAGGTATCCTGATATAATGATGTGATGACTAATGACTCTTTTATGAAACAAATCCTTGCGACGCCGATTTTTTTTTTTTTTGTTTTAATTTTCTTTTTTCTAATTTTTTTTTTTCATTTTTTTTTTTTTCATTTTTTTTTTTTGGCATATAATTGGCGATCTTAATATAAATTTCTCCTTGTCCCCAAAGAATCGAAACCAAGCGTAGACGTCGCGGCAAACTTTAAGGACGCGAACCAAAGGTTCATGTTAACTAGGATTCTGGCCACTAACTACTACTGCTAGCTGTGACACAAATGATGGAAGTGGCATATGGCGCTCATGAGCTTCAAAAACTCAAGTTCTTTCAATATAAACCGCAAAACAAACACACATTGCTTCTTATTCATGGCGGGGCATGGAACGATGTGGCCAACACGTATAACGATTTTGAGCAAATGGCGCTGTTTTGTGCTGAAAATAAGGTAATGGCAGAGTTTAACATTGTAGGCATAAACTACCGGCTCACCCCGGAAATCCAACACCCGTACCATTTGCTTGATGTGATTCTGGGGATCCTGTTTTTGGAGAAGCAATATGGCGTGAATCAACTTTCAATGGCTGGCCATTCGGTAGGTGCTACGATGGTTTTACAATTACTTAACTATAGACAGATTTTAGATGCGGCGTTTGCAGATATGGACAAAGCAAAACATATCGAAGTACCACAACTCTATGTTTCTTTGAATACTGTGGTTTTCATTGACGGCATCTATAATATGCGAGATCTCGTGGCCGAATATGGCGGATACTATCAAACATTTGTTGAACGCGCGTTTGGCGGCGAAAAACAGTATACTGAGGCAGTGCAAACCAGCTGGGCCCAGAACACACAAGAGTTTGAATTATCATTTCAAAAAGCCGTGGTGGTGCAATCTACGCATGACGAGCTTTTGAGTTTGAGACAAACACACGGATTTCTTGCGTTTTTGAAGCAATTGAATGTGGAGTACACTTACTATGAGCAGGCATGGGGCGCCCATGAACAAGTGTACCGGCGCAAGGAATTGGCCCTAGCGATAATCGCTGCACTTACGTGATTTGAATAAAAAGGACTTATAACGATAACTAACAGAAAAAGAAAATATCTTAATAATTGAAAACAGATGAAAAAATAAAGAAATCCAAATATGACAATTCCTTCTCTTTTCAATCATATCTCCAACTTGAAACGCACTGAATGATTGATGGGGCCTCAGCTATAGTGAAGCGCGCAGCTCCGGTCGTGCACACGGCAACAAAATTTTCCACCTCCCGCAAATCGAATACTAGCAGAGGCTAACGAGAAAAAAAAAAAGAAAGTGTTTATAGATTAACAAATCCACACATCACACACTCACAATATGTTTCAATCTTGGGCCGATGCCGAGGACGATATCCCCACGCCAGAGGTGACCAGCAACCAGGATGGCACCAAAACGGTGGTGAGCTACCGCTTAAATGGCAACGGGCAAAAAGTGAAGATAACACAGAAAATCAAAGAGGTGAAAGTCAAGGAAAGAGTGCATCCCCTGATTGCAGTGCGTAGGGGCTGGAGCAAGTACGGTAAGGAGAAACACACGCCAGCAGGGCCCGACACCAGAACCACGCAGTTGGGAGAAATCGTGGAGTTGAAACTTGCAGCCTCATGGAAGGAAATGGAGAAGAAAGAAGAAGAGGAGAAGGCTGAGGAGAAGGCCAACTTGGTCAGCACGCAGAGACTTAAATGTAGAACATGTGGAGGTGACCATTTCACCGCCAAGTGTCCGTTCAAGGAGACTTTGGGTGTCGAAACCGCCGGTGCTCTGGCTACTCCAGAACCTACCGAATCGTCGAAGTACGTGCCTGCTCATTTGAGAAAGGATGCTCCAAGCAAGGAGTCGAGAGACGACTCGTGCACGTTGAGAATCCTGCAGTTGAACAGTTACGTGAACGAGGATATGTTGCGTGGCGAATTGCTTGCCAAATACGGACCTTTGCAGAGAGTCTCGCTTATCACCAGAAGAGACACCGGCGAGTCCAAGGGTTTTGCATACGTGACGTTTGCCACCGAGCAACACGCACAAAAGGCGTTGGACGAGTTGAACGGCAAGGGTTACCACTCGTTGATCTTGAAGTTGGAGTGGTCGCAGAAAAAGAAGGTTTAGGTAGCATAATACGTTCGGTAATAAACATCTTAGGGGTCTTAGACTTGGCTTTTTATAATTTAGGCCTTTGCCGGCGTTTTTATAACTTGAGAGAGTGATGTGCACTTTATAATTTAGGTGCACTTGTCTAGGCATAATCATTTGTTTAAACCATTTCCTCCATCTCAGCATATTAAATCGTATTTCGGTAATATGATATAGTCTGTGGTTCTGTTAAGAATATAATTGATGTCACATTTATTCTAGTATTTCCCTAAATCTGTGAAAGCTTTTTTTAGGTTTAATTTTTCTACTGATAACCGAGAAGTTGCTCTTGAAATCTGTTTGAATCTTGAAAGGTGAATTGCAGTAGATTAAGAGGAGATCACTGCTGCCCAAAAAGTTTCCTACATGAAGACTTGTGGCACCTTCATTAGAAAAGACTCTTTATTTCGAACGAAATGGCCAGATTCCAATTTCCCCTAATTGTTGTTCTCTCGGCTTAAAAGCTAGCTCAAACTTTTGAAACAATATGTAAAAGTTCCGAGACTATATCTGTCACTGGTTATCAATTGGAATTCTTCTAGAAATTACTCTCGTAATGCCTCGACTTCAAGTGGTCTATTTTATAGTGGCTGCAACAAGTTACAGAGTTCGAGACTTATTCCTATACGTAGAGAGAGAAAAACCTGTTAGTTGTACAAGATTTAGGACGGCAAAATAAAGTGGTGTTTCCAAACGGGTTGGACTGCCAGTGGCGGCATTAATTTACATTAAGAAATTTGCTTGGATTAAGAGTAATGTTGATCAGATATCTGTGATACCTGAGTTATCTTCAAGCGCCTAGCCTCTGGTGAGCTGTAGATAATATTAGAGTCTGAAAGCAAAGTCAAACAATATATTAATAAAATCTATAAGCAATGGGGCTCATTGAATCATTGAGACAAATATTCGCTCTTGGGAAAAAGTCACTCGTTCGCCTTTGTATCTAGACTGATAGAGAGAAAAGAAGAGGAAAGGTAATTTTTTGGCGTTTGAGAAAAATACCATGAAAAACATAGGAAATCTATGAATTTTTCTCAAACGCCATAAAGTCTTTTAAGCACGAACTCGTTTATCAACAGTTACAGTATCGAATACACACAAAAGTATGCCGAGGTTTGAGCTCATTATAGTGAAAATCAAGTGATTACAAAAGGTTATATGAGTTTGAAATCCCTAAAGAAAAGTTGAGGGCTTTTTATATTCTGGTTGAGAAAGGTGCTTCTCAGCTAGATCATTGAAACTCATAAGGATTGAGAAACGAAGACAAACAGAGAGGCAATTAGAGGTTTTTCTTAGAGAAAAATTTAAGGATTAAATAATCGAAAAGTCATTTCAAATCGGTAATAATTTAGTTCCTACAAAATACTTATAAATTTAATAGCACTGCGCCGCAGGGTCCCTGTCCTGCGCGGGCCGGAAGGCATAAGCGACAAGTTCCGAACGCTTCCGTACCGTGCGCTCGACTAACTTGGTAATTTTTTCTCTTATTAGCACAGCAAGCAATTGCAAAATCTAAAATAGAAAAGAAAAAAAAACAGACAATCTGGGGTCCGGGATACCACTCGTTAATTATCGTTTATGAAATATATATATACTGTGTCTTGGCAGAAATATAGAAACCCCGGATTTGGATCAATTCTTTTTTATTTTTTATTATATACTTTGCCTTTTATATTGCTGGATTGCCTCCATTTATCGTTCTGAGCAAGCCATTATTTACAGCCATTAAACGGGGATAAACACAAATGGGAGACAGCGACCACAAACGCAAGTCTGGTTTCTTCCGTAAGCTTTTTCGTAAACCGTCGGAAAAGCGGCGCACAAGTCCAAAAAGCCTAAGTTCTAGTCTGGACTTGAATCTGTCAACCACTTATGCACCAGCAGCCAGTCAACACAAACACGAAACAGCAGCAACAACAATAACAAGGGCGAATGGAAAGCCGGCCTTACCGCTGACCCCGGTGCTGCCGCTGCAGGAACATCACAAGTGGGTGATGCATGATCATGACGATAAGGCTTACGATGAGCATTCCGAGGGCGAGCCGGATCTACATGACCTCATGCTGGATGACGATGCTGACGTGTTTTCACAGCGCACTGGGGAAATCTATGGCGGTATGCAAATGGCGGAGAACGCAGCGGATTACGATGCCGACACGCTTTTGGCCAATCTTTCGGAAAGAGACCTCAGTTTCCCGAAATATATCAAGGCCACGCGGAAAAACAATAAGAGCCCGCGTGTATTGAACAATTTGTTCTTAGCACAGGAACTCCTTACCACGCCGTTTGCCGTTGGTGGTGGCGGCAGTGGCAGCAGTAGTTCGAATAGTAGTATTGACGAGAAATCACATGCATTTCTTGACTCGAGTCTGTTGCACGAGGAAGAAGTGCCTATGAACCCGAATGAGATTCTTGTGATGCAGTTTCTGCGTGATGGGAAATACTTGGCCGTGGCGGGCCGTGATTCTCGCATCACAGTATGGCAGGTACTTTCGTCGCCCTTAAGTAGGCTCAAGTACAAAAGCCTAGAGATTGCTGCTGCCAATGGGGGCAATGCCAAGAAACTGGGGCTGAAACTGAAGGTTTTCAATGGGGCGCCTGTGTTTCTTCAAGAACCGGTGCGAGTATTTGAAGGCCACACAAAGTCCGTGTTATGTCTTGATTGGAGTAAAAACAATTTTCTTCTTTCTGGAAGCATGGACAAAACAGTAAGGCTCTGGAATGTCGATCGTGATGAGTGCCTTGATACATTCACCCACGGCGATTTCGTCACGGCACTACGGTTCCACCCAAATGATGATAGGTTTTTCATTAGCGGTGCTCTAGATAACCAATTACGGCTTTGGTCGATTTTGGAACGCAGTGTGGCGTATACCAGCGATTTAGGCGATAACGCATTGATTACCGCGTTGGAATTCACGCCTTGGGGCAACTATTGCATGGTAGGCGGATTCAACGGATCGCTTTTTGCGTTAGAAACCCAGGGGTTGCACCTAGTGAAACGGATTGAGCTCCGGAAAAACGGGAAGGTACACCTGACGCATTCGGCCCACGGCAATACGATTAGTGGGATCCGGATTTTCGAGAACCCGACTTGCGCAGATGTGCCAAACACAGAACTTGAAAAATGGAACGTGTTGATTACGACAAATGATTCAACGGTGCGGTTAGTCGATCTTTCACTACGCAAACTTGTGACAAGATTCAGAGGAAACTCCAACCAAAGCACGGCGATTGTGGCCAGTTTAAGCGAGGATAACCGATACATCATCAGCGGATCGGAGGACCATTGGTGCTACGTATGGGACAACAATAACTCCATCATCAACAACAAATTACGGTCGCTGATGAAGGAAATTCTTCTTGAGAGCAAGAACCAGCTCGATGAGAAGCACAAGCGCATCTCCAAATTGTTCCACGATAACCGCCTATGGCGCAAATTGCCCATCCAGATGTTCCTTGAAGATGAAAACGGAAAAAAATATATTGCTAACGACAACACTAGCTACTCATCCTTCCACGCGCACAGCTCACGCGTCAACGTTGCACTTTTCGCCCCGGAAAAGTCGAAACGCTTGCTCCAGTTCGCCGACGACAAAATATTCGACCTTGTGAAACGTGGCACCTTATTAGCTGAAAGCAAGGGATTGAATCTCAGCTCAGAAAAGACATGGGGGTCCGATCACATCATTGTGACATGCGACGTTAGTGGTCTTATCAGGGTATTCCGCCAGGATCCTGCCTTTTACATTCGGAAGAATCTTCTTGAGTTGAAAAAAGTTCAAAAGAGAGGCCGCAGCCGCAATACCCATTCAAGCGAAAGAACCGATCTGTTTGATCTCACTTCCCGAAGCGAACATCTCTTTACTGTGCGCAGCAAAAGTCCCACATCTCACGATTGTACGCCGTTGAATATCAGAAACAAGCTCCAACTGAAAATTCTCCCGCCTTTCACAAGAACTAGCAGTTTGTCTTCCGTGCGTAATGATACTCGTGCAGCAAGACTGAACTCAGATCTTTCTAGACATGCATAAATTATTCATTATCCACATCTGCATCCACGTTGTCATTCGTTTCTGCATATTCTGTTTGTGCTTGTCCGACACCGACAATCTTTTCAAATGAACCTCCCAACCGCTTGGTGTTGAGCTCGATTCTGGCCATCGCGTCCCTGGAAAATCCGTCTGTATGAATTAACGAATATAATTTCAATGTGTAGACACATAAAATCCGTTCTGCGGCCCACATAAGGTGGTCTTTTTCGGCCACACTTTCGCCATGTCGTATTGAACCTTCGTCACCTAAACAGTCACCGTCGAAAACAAAGTCCTCGAAATTCACATCTTCATTATTTTGCCTATCCAATGACACATCCTTAAATTGTGCAAGCCTCGACTCGTGAATGAAAAAAACATGCATAAGTGATTCTTGATAACGCTCGGGAAGTTGGTTTTTGGATAAGGGACCCACGCCGTCTTGGTTTTCGAAAAACGACTCAAAACTCTTGAAATTATCTCCATCCTTAAACTTATCGTAGAAAGTTCTGAGCGAAGCAAGCATGTCGATGTAGTAGGTTGCGAACTTATGTTCAAGAGAAACAAGATTCTGAACTAATGAGCGCAGTTTGGTGTTGGAATTCGTTGTTATCTCATTGACTTCTTTTGCCGATGTCCCAATAGCAACACAATGATCACCAGTGCTGACCAAAAGACCGTTAAAATCGTCCAAAAAAAGACTAATGTCGATCAGTTGTGCAGAATTGTCACCACTTGCATAAGTAAGGTCTTCAAGTTTCCAGGAGAGAGACACCAAAACAAAGTCTAAAACCGAGAGCCACGATTCGCTTATCTGGGACATAATTGCAGTATAATTGGAAGGCCATAAACGGGTGAGCGTGATAAAATCAAAATTAGACACCAATTGCGACTGCAAGGCTTCTAAAAGAACATTAGAGGTTCCAAATGTGGGCTCTGCAACATAGCGACTGATGTTTATCACACGTGCAATCTGTGCAAATTTCTGAAGAATTGGCGCCACACGAAGAAGCTTGTTGACGTTAATTTTGTGATTATCCGAAAGGACCCCGTTTTCCTCAATATCTATCACATGTTCGAATGGCTCGGTCAGGAAAAGCGTGTCCACGCCCTCTGTTGCGAGCGAATGAAGGAGATCCTCGATTTGCATTTTGATGTTTGCATTCAAAAGACGGGCATTTTTGGAAGTCACGTCGCCTAAACCAGAACCTTCAAAGTTTTTCAACACAAGCGAAAAATAAGTATCAAAGGCCTCCTGCAACATCGTGTCTGGCGAAACCATATCGAAGTAGTAATGCAACACTTTATCGTGAACAGTATTGTAATCAGTTATATCTGAAACTGTGGTATAAAGCTGGGTGATTGACGATGGAACCGTGATGAGAATCGAGTTCCAGATACTCATGAAAATTGAGTATAGATTGAGCCCTGTCCTCAGGTACATTTCAAGCGGCAAAATGAACCGAATGAACACCGGAAGCACTGCATTAATATCATCATGCATATTCAACGCGTTGGCTCTCTTCGGAGGTTCTTTCGTGAGAATGTGGATTATAGCAGCGGCAATAAATCCTAAAAACACCTGTTTTTGGGTCAGCGTAGAGACCTCGATTCTTTGAACTAGGTCTTGGACGATGTCCTCCTCGACTGCCGCAGACGGGTCTTCTTTGTTGATAAAAGAAATAGCGGAGTAGTCATCGAGAGTATACTTAATAAGACCTTCCCATTGTCCCAGAAAGGGTGGGAGCGAATATATGACACGAAACAACAGGTCCACCAAAACAAACATTGGTTTTTTAATGGTTTCAACCCCTTGCTTAATGGTTAAATAGTGGGCATAAGAACTCTCAAAAATCTCGGCCAATTTTTTGTATTTGAGACACTGAAGCACACTCAATGCGTTCTCATCAGCATCGAAATGCGTCGATTCGTGAGTTTCAAGAAACAGGGAAAACGGCTCAATCTCCATGCGTGCCTGTTCTGCAACTACTGCCGCCAAAAACTTAGCGACCTCGATTTTGGATTTGGTATCTGCCAGGGCCGTGGATTCATGGTTTGCAAGATAAAATCCAAACAGACAAAGCTCACGCACATCGCTCGGTTCAAGAAATCCAAGCCCATTGAGTTCGGTAAGAATTTCGAGCAAAACCACGCGAATGCCCAGACCTTTTTCTTTCCATACCATTGAAATAAACTGATCTTTAAATCGCTCAGTAAACTGGCGAAACCCAATGCTCATGGCTTCACGTTTACCGTGAATAAATTTGTAGAGCTTGAAAAGCAGCTTGACAGCCTCGAGCCGTACATTATCAGCAGGGTCCAGAAGAAGCCATCCAATATACCTGAGGTAATCTGCACGCAAAAACATTTCTTCGTACAGCACCATCCACTGAGCCAACGCACGCAAACATTCGCCACGAATCCGTGTGTCGATATCACGATAACGGTTTACAAACACATGCTGGAAAATATCGCCGATATACTCAAGCACGGTGTTTTTATGGTGCGTGAACAAATCGATGGATTCACTGATTACCGCCACTCTTGCGGCCTGAATACGCCGATTGTTACGAGCACTATTGAGCTGACGCTGTTGTTTCTGTAACGCAACAGTGGTGGTAGACACAAGCTCGCAGAATTGTGTTTGTATGGTTAAAAGAAGACTTGTCGATACATATCTTAATGGCCGCACATTGCATGCACTGAGTGCCACAAGCCATGCCACTACGGCATTCATAAGCGGGGTGCCGTATGACGACCCTTCCTCTGTGGCCGCCACTGCTTTATAAAGAACTCCTTTCTCATGGGCGGTTAAAACAATGCTTTTGAAGAACTCCGTCATATTTTGCCGGAAATGACGCGTGTTTTTGTGCATGGCCACAAAAGGGTACTCATGCAGCGCCTGAGTTTGAAAAATGGCGGCTATTTCGCCAACAGTGGCCTCGGCAGAATCTTCATTGAGCAAATCATGAGGCTGTGCCATATGCGTACATCCACAAGCGCGTAAAACCAAATTGAAAAGGTCGGTGATGGCCGCAGAAGTATTTGCAGACTCATCTTCTTCAAATGAATCGATCCATTCGAGTGCCAAGTCCGCCACAGCCACTTCACGCAGCGATAATGCACGGAAAAGGTGAGATTCCTCTGAACCCTCGGAAATCGCCTCGTTTTCAAGGCTGGTTTGCGTTTCGGCCACGCTTACAAACCGCCGCCGTCTTTTGCGCGGTTGTAACTCATCCTCAGCATCATTCTCTTCGAAACTTTCGTTTTCAGATGCGCTAGATTCTTCTTGAAGATTTTCGTTTTCATTGCTAGAACCGGCACCAGAACCAGAATCTGAGTCTGAGCCGGACTCTTGTTCCGTATTGTTAGCCGCCTGTAACTGGCGTTTCCGGGCCACTCTCGCTGAGGCTCTGGAAACACGTGCAACCATTTTCTTATTTTTTAAATTATTTTTATGTCTCAACAAAATAAGAATGGAAAAGAAATTGCCGGTGCTTGAATTCCTACAAGCCGTGTTTATGGTTTGTCTATGAATGGCGAGTCTGATGCGCGACAAACTTGCGACGCGTTTTTTTTTTTTTTTTTTTTTTTATTAGTGTTATTAATTTATTTGCTAGCTAGAAAACGCGAGGCAGAGAATAGTAAAGAGTAATCCAACTTTATTTTAAGGCAGCTTGTCAAGATCTGTATTTTTCCTAGATTTTACTTGAGAGAGAATCAAAATTTTGCCTCCTTTTTTTCTTTTCCCCCGTAAACTAAGAAACAAAAGGCCTAATGTTCATATGAATTGATCGCAATCTCTGACGTTTGATTATGTGTATTATAAAGTTTTCGATCCCAGAATGTTTCGACAAGAAAAGTAGTAAGACAACGTCCAAACATGTGTGGACGGAAAACAATCTTAAGGCGAATGTCCATATATATTAGAGATCTAATTCGTGTGCCAGCTTGTAATAATGAAGGTAATTTGACAACGATTCTTTTCACCGAAATCCAAACAAATAAAGTTTTCCTTCTTTATTTTTCCTTATCTGCTAGAAACTTATCAAGAAGACTAACTATGAGGAACAGCCAAATAGGTGCTAAGCTAATAAATGGATGTTACTGTTCAATACGAACCGTCCACCAGCTAAAAAAAGGCCTGATATTCGCAAATTACTCACAAATTCGAATCTTTAGACCTCTAACCGAAAGAAATGATTAAAAAACCAGCAAAAGTCAAGTTCTTGGTCGTGTCGAAGAGATACAACTA
Organism: Metschnikowia koreensis; assembly: GCA_030569435.1. Lineage (NCBI taxonomy): Eukaryota > Fungi > Ascomycota > Pichiomycetes > Serinales > Metschnikowiaceae > Metschnikowia > Metschnikowia koreensis. Next base: position 76,389 of record JAJMKX010000262.1, on the reverse strand, counting down.
ATTAAGAAAAGGCGGCTCCACGCGTTTCCCGGGCTTAGATTGTCACGTGACACTCTCGTATCATGCTGGGCCCTGAACTATGTAACTTACATGAGATACAGCCTTTTCCATTCAAACGCAAAAATATTTCATTTATCGACATTCTCACAGATAAAACCAAAAAGATTATCTATGAATAGAACGAAAAAAAGGATATCTATCCCATATTTATATCCATAATCAAGACGTTATCAAAAGGCCAAAAGTGAGTGAGCGAGCACTGAGCGTTGCCGCAAGGTCGTGCATGGGACGAAACCCGCGCGGCGAGCGAAAAAAAACAAACCTCAACAAGCGGTGCGAACAAGCAAGAAGGGAAAAAAAGCCAACTGCCTTACTGAATAATAACATAAACACATCAAATCGTCTGCCATCAGTTCACGATTTGCGGGTCCAGAATCACACTTTAATAAAAAAAAAAATCATTCCCTTTTTTTCGTTTTAGAACCTTGTAACCTACTCGAATCGAATTGATACTCCCAAAAAAAATCAAGAAAATGTCGACGCCCGCTTCTGAGCCAATAGCCGCCGAAGCCACGCCTATGGATATTGATACGCAAACTTCTGCGCCACAAGAACCTGCCAAGGCGCCGGAAAATGACACTGCAAAAGAAACTGAAAGTGCCGGCGAGTCTAAGGATCTTTCAAACGAAACCAATGCCGCTGAAAACGAGCCCGTGGATCTCGAGAAAGTGCGGAAGGAATTCCAAGAAAAGGCACGCACATATTTGATCGAGCAGTCACGTCATGTGGTGGTGCCCTCGTTTGCCAAATGGTTTGATATGAACGAGATCCACGCAATCGAACGCAGCCTGTTTCCCGACTTTTTCCCTGCGGAAAAGAGCGCTGAAAATGAGACTGTATCAGTTTATAAAACCGCCGAAACCTACCGTAACATGCGTGATTTCATCATCAACACCTACCGCATCAATCCGGTCGAATACTTGACCGTGACTGCCGTGCGTCGTAACTTGGCCGGTGACGTGGCCTCGATTATTCGCGTGCACAGGTTCCTCGAAAAATGGGGCTTGATTAACTACCAAATCGACCCAAGAACTAAACCGTCGCTTGTCGGTCCACAGTACACTGGTCATTTCCAAATCACGTTGGATACTCCCAAGGGCTTGACGCCGTTTGTGCCGGAGGAAGTCGCCGTTTCTACCGAAACTGAGCAAAAGACTGCCACAACTTCCTTCCCTGATACCGAGGCCACTTTAACGCCCTCCGTAAACGCCAAGACCGTACAAGCTGCGGTGAAAGATGAGCCTCAAGACAGTGCCACTATCCCATTAAACATTGATGTCACGCGGAATGTATTTGACGAGCAAAAACCCACGAAAGCACCAGCTTCTGTCACATATCTTTGCAACGAGACTGCAAACGACGTATCGGACGTGCGCTACCACAACTTGAAGAGCAAAGCGCTGGCCGGCGGAAGTATTGGCCCGCTGGTGATCAGCAAGGAATGCTACGAACAAGGTCTTTTCCCTCTGAACTTCTCTGCGTCTGACTTTGTCAAGTTGGAAAACGCTTCTAAGCTGGTTGAGTGGTCCCGCCAAGAGGTTTTGTTGCTTTTGGAAGGTATTGAAATGTTCGGTAGTATCGAAAACAACCCACAATCGCTTTTTGTTAATAGTAATGGCCAGTGGGACAAAATCAGTGAGCACGTCGCCTCCAAATCTAGAGACGAGTGTTTGATCAAGTTCTTGCACTTGCCAATCGAGGACCGCTACTTGCAGAAATTAGTGCGTGGCGAAGAGAAGGACGGCCTAGACGAAGGTTTTAACAAAGACACAATTATTCAAGAGGTTGTGGCGAAATTGATCGAGACGCCCCGTGGGCAAGAGGTGGTGGCTGACAATGGAAAGAAAAATTTACAAGAGACTGTTCTTGACCAAACAAACTTGGTTAACCAGGTGATTGAATTGACGTTGGAGAAGTTCGAGGCTAAGATGAAGTATATTAGCCAGCTAGAAAAAGACTTGGTACAACAAGAGAGTCTCTTGAACTCGCAGCGTAAGCAAGTGTTGGTGGAGAGATGGTTGAACTTTGAAAAGTTGAGCAAGTTCAAGCAAAGCAATACCAATGCCGAGTTGGCGCCATTGCTTGATGACTTATTGACGCCTGTCAGCATCAACGAAATCAACGAACACTTGAACAAAATCAACATTGACGCCGCGAGTGAGACCACGGCTGCTCCGGTCAGCACCGAGGCCCCAGAGGAAAGCTTGCCTGTCAGTGTGGCTGAGCCCAAGGCCTACCAGTTCTGGTCCGCCTAAATTTTTTACCAACGGGGCATGTACATTAGAAAAGAAAATAAGATGAAGCATAATATGGCCACCTAGTAGAAAAAGGGCACATCAGGAAAATAACTTATCACGAAATGTAATCCACGAAAGGGTGGTTTCAACGTTTAAGATCATAAGGAAGCACACTGATAAGCGGAAAAATAGCTGAGAGTCGTGAAAAGCGAAATCGCCATGTTTATCAAGTGCGTTCTGTCTATTCCATTTAAATGCACAAAACTCTATTTACACCCAGGAATTAAATCTTATCACTCGAATTGTTTCTTGTTAAATCTCAACCCATCTTACTTAGGATTCATGAGTAAAATGGTGACTTTTTAGGAATACGTAAAGGCAATAATCACTAGCAACTGCGGTGCAGAATTAAATCTGGCATCTTAGAAGAGAGAAGACTATTTTATGCATTAACTCTGATCAAATTCATTATTTCAAGCCAAATTTGAAAATTCTAAAATCAAAGGAAAGGAAGATAAAAAAAAATCTCATATATTTGACGCTGTTTTCTGATTGTCAATGCCTCAACATTAAAACCTTCTTCAAAAGCACCCAAACCTGAGACTGATGCTCCGCATCACGCGCACGTGACGTACATCATCACACGATTCCAAATCTTGAACAAGCAGATCTTAAACTAAAAACATTGGAACAGCAAGATCTTTTCTTTATTGAACTTGTAAATAATATATAATGATCCGTCTAGCGCGTGTTTCTACGGCATTTACTCGCGCCTCACTATCGAGCTCGGGGCCTCTAGTGCAGCTGCAAATTATGGGCCGTAGGCCAATGCTGGAAATGAAAGATAAGCCGGAATTTCGACAAGCCATACCACAGAAAGACGATGAAATCGTGGTTGCCATGAGTGGAGGCGTTGACTCCTCGCTTACGGCTGCACTTTATGCCCTGAAATATCCCAATGTACGGGGCATATATATGGCGAACTGGTCGCAAACGGCAAAATGCACAGAAGCCGATTGGAACGATGTACAGAAGGTTTGTATGAAAGTTGGGATTCCCTGTGAGCGGGTGAATTTCGAAAAAGATTACTGGAACGATGTTTTCCTGCCGATGATCGAAATGTACCAGCAAGGACTCACGCCTAACCCGGACTTGGGATGTAATCGGCATATTAAGTTCGGCAAATTGATGGAGTTTCTTCATCTGAAACCCGTGAAAAACGGGACCAAAAGATGGTTGGCCACAGGTCATTACGCTCGAATCATACAGGAAAACGAACAAGGACTGGAGTTCAGTCTAGCACAGGCTTATGAATCTGCAAAAGACCAATCGTACTATTTGGCCAGTATTCCTCGTTCTGTATTAGGAAACGTTCTTATGCCCTTGGGCCATTTTGCTAAGGAAAACGTGCGCAAACTTGCACGAGAGAAATACGGGCTCCATACTGCCTCCAAACCAGATTCGGTCGGGCTTTGCTTTGTGAGCCCGAACCATACGAAATTCCGTGATTTTTTGAACGAATATATTCCTCCGAACCCGGGCAATATTATTACTGAAGATGGCAAAGTATGGGGCCAGCACCAGGGACTTTGGCACGCAACCGTCGGCCAAAAAGCAGGCATTACTATGCCTCAGGGTGACCCCGCCTACAAAGGTGTTTGGTTTGTTAGTGAAAAGCGTGCTGAAACCAACGAGCTAGTGATCGTCCGTGGCACCAAAAACAAGGCGTTATTTAAACGTCGTTTACTGGTGGTGGACTGGCGCTGGTTTGGCTCAAAACCTACAAATTTAACTTTGGATTCTGTGACTCTACGCTACCAGTCGCTTGGAACACCTGTACCTGTCGAGTCTTTGGAACAAAGTGCTGAAAATAATGTTACAATAGTGTTGCACAACGAACAACGGGCAATGGCCCCGGGCCAGAATGTGGTGCTCTACAATGGCCCACGCGTGCTTGCAAGTGGTACAATTGCCGAAACTCAGTAAGAAGAAACATGTATATAGTATTTATCTTATTGTAGAAAAAAAAAAAGCAAAGAAAGGATAGAAACAAAACAAAGTAAAAATAACCTAAAAAACCGTAAATGAAATGACCCAGCAGAGAAGAAGTGAAGAAGCGCGCTTAGACTTTGTTTGCCTAGAACGCCGTGATCTCAGGGTACATAGCACGAGGCTTCCGGGCCTCGGGCTGGTTCGCCTTCGCATCGTCAGTCTTGCGGCGCGAAGCCAAGAACTCACACACCATCTTGACAATCTCGCGGTGCTTCTTCACTGCATCGGCATCAAACTTAGCATCCTTGTCCGAAAGTGAGAGCTTACCAAACAAGTCAGCAGGGTCTTCATCATCTGCAGCTTCAGCTTCAGCGCGAACGGCATCGTCGCTGCCAAGAGAACGGCCAGTCTTTTGAGAATTGCTAATGCCACCAAACTCGGCGTACACTGGGTAGTTTTGAGCGTACTGTGAAGCCTGACCAGCCAGTCTGTTGAGTTGTGGGAAGTTTGCAGAGTGCCCAGAACCGTAACTGTCCGCCAAGTAGTTGGCTGATGAGGCAGCAGGAGGCATGCGGGCCAGAAACTGTGGCACTGAAGGATAAACAGGCTGTTGAACAGGAGCCACGGCAGGAGGCTGGTACGATTGTTGCTGGCCAATATTTGAGTATTGGACGTCGATAGACGAAGATAAGTTGTTGAAGAATTTCTCCGCCTCGGAAAAGTTGATCTGGCTAGGAGCAGGTGGCGCATGAGGAAGTGGGCCCGCGCGCGACATCCATGGCTCCTCGTAGGCATTCAAACGGTTGTACATGTCCGCATTGTATTGAGCATCCACACGTTGCTTCTTGACACCACTTTGTGGGCCACAGAAGTTAAAGTCGTTAAGGATACTGTAGACCATGTTAGCGTTAGGCTGTTCATAGCCACGCTTGCGCGAATCGGGGGCAAGACCATGAGCAAAGCCATGCGAAACACCGACGTGGTTGTACGAAAGATCGTGGCGCTGTTGATGTGCGTGCAAGCCGGCGTCGCCACCGACGGTCTGGCTGTGGAAGAGCGGGCTATTGTCCAAAGAGCTGGTGTCCGAAGAATCGGCGTGGTTCTTCTGATACTTCTTCAAAGTTTTTTGGTGTTCCTCCTCGTGCACACGCGAGTGTTTCTTCAAGTCCTGAGGACGCTTGAAGCTCTTGCTGCACAAGTCACAGTGGTGGGGCTTCAAAGGCACGTGCACACGCAAGTGAGACGTGATGTGGTCACGCTTGACGGTGGTGGTGCCACAGCCTTCCCACTTACAGGTCAAGCTCAAGTTGTTCGACGACTTGCGGCCCACGTGCTCGAGGCACAAGTGATCGTACAACTTCTCTGGCACCTCAAACACCTCCAGGCATTTTTCCCAGTGGCAGCGGAATGGACCCTGCATGTCTGCTGCCCGAACCTTGTTGTATGTACGCTTGGGTTTCTTGACCTCATCAACATTCTCCTCCTGCTTACATTGCACAGGGCCCGGGTGGCCAGTGCTGGAAGGGTACCCAAACGCCAAGTCACGTGCCGAAATGTCGACAGAAGGGTAAAGCAGTTTGAGCGGCTCGTTGTGACGAAGAGGCAGGTTCGCCGACAGTTGTGACGAGAAGGATTCGTGGGGCAGGTCCGTCAGGTGTTGTGTGCTGGGTGAGTGTGACGAAATGTCGTCAGATGCAGCGTCCAAATCAAACTCAAGCACAGATTCCACAAGGGGGTCTGCAGTTGCGTTAAGGTATGTCACGGGGTGCAAGTTGTAGCCGCCGGACATTGTTCTTTGTGATTTATTTTATTTTTCTTTGATAATAAAAAATGTAGGTGCTTGTATTTGTCTCAGCGGGGAGTTTTTAGTTGACTTGAAGGAAAGGGAAAGTGTCCTTTAATTTTTTTTTTTTCTTTCTTTAAAACCTGGGGAAGTGGGGTAGAAAAAAAGAAGGGAGGTGATATTTGTAGTCTTCACTGATGGTGTGAGATCTCGAGGCCCTGGTGTACTAAAAGTAGAAGCGGGGCTGGCGGCAGAAAAAGGAGTAAAAAAATAAAAAATAAAAGGATTTCACGATCTAAAGCAAGGTCAGATAAGATAGCAATAGATTACAAGCTCACCAAAGAAACAAGCTCGGTTAACAATAAAGTGAAATGAAAGACTTTTGATGATATGCCTAAAAAGAACAAAAACAGGTCTGAACTTAAAAAAATCAGCAGCGTTCAACCTCTTTATCAAGAAAATCCATTCCCGCAACTCATCCTGTAGCGGTGCCGGAACAGCACTTAATTATTTTTGCCAAGAAGTTTGAGTGCCAAGGCCCAGACTGCACACAAGAATTCCGTTTTATTGTGATCTCGCGCTTGCCGAGTTGAGTGCAGGTATTTTCAGATGCGCACCGCCCGACTCTGGGGCTGCTGGAACAGAAATATGACCACTAATTAGGGTTACATCCTGCACTCAGCCCACAAGATATTTGACGGTGATCATGCTCAAAGCCACACCTCGATCCCGCGTTTCTTTTTTTCTTGGACCGCGCACGTGATGGAAGCGCAACTATTGGACTCGAATTTCTTTTTTTATCTCGGTTGAAGCGCAAATTTGGCCCGAAATTCCACCACGTGCAACCAGACCGATGACAGTCAAAGTCCATCAATGTTACTTTTTTACGGGATTATAAAAGTATTGTAAATCCGGACAACAAATGCTTATCGGAATTAACAACAAAGTAAGCTCTGACTAATCACTTTTATCTCCGTCCGCTAGGTATTGAAGCATAAAGGAAGGTGCACCATGATGATAATCTCCTCACATGCTGATTCATCAGATTGAAAATCAAGATAGTTCCAAAGTTTTTTTTTTTTTTTTGACTGATACATCTGATTAAAGGGCGAGATAGATGATACTAACTATCAAAGTAATAACTTCCCTTAGAAAGTTTAGTTCTCGAAGGGAAAAAGAAAAAAAAAAGTTGAAACTGATTCCAGGTTCGGTAAGAAAACGCCAAGATCAACATAAATGGAGCACGTTTTGAAAAGCAAAAAAATGATGCCTTCAGCCAGATTCGAACTGACGATCTCCTCATTACTAGTGAGGTGCCTTACCAACTTGGCCATAAAGGCAGAGAATCTCTCCCGGGGGTGAGTCGAACACCCGATCTCAAGATTACAATGAACAATTACAGTCTCGCGCCTTAGCCAGCTTGGCCACCGAGAGTTGAGATTCGAGACAATCAAACCCCTCAAAGCCCATACAGTACGTATTGAGTGCATAGAATCTTTCTCAGTTTGTGATTTTCAAAACGGGATTACACTCTTAATCCTAATTCAACACGCCCTTTTAATCATTGCTTTCAATTTTAGGGTCCTATGATCCCCAGTCAAAAAACAATTGGCTGTATAAACCGAAATATCATGTTTAACGGTCAATATAAATATCATTATAGTAAAAGAAGGTAAATTTGCCATGCCGGCGACCTTTTTTGATGGCGAGAAATCAGGTGCTTCAAAATTGGTGTGGGTTCTGTGAGACAGAAATCTTCTTCGATTTTCCCGCTCAAAACCTTTCAGAAAATAGAGAAAAAAATTAGAAAAACAGCCTGACTTGAAAGACAATTGATTTCTTTGTGATTGAGCTTTCTTTATTCTTTTTTTTCTCGGACTGAAAGATACTGTATTGGGTTTTTATAGTTATATATAGATTTTTCCTGTAATACGATTTGTTTCTTTAAAAAAAAAAAAAAAAAAAAAATATTAATAAGAGGGCGAGAAATATGATACTAAGCATCCGTCTTTGAAACCTAAAAACTATATGAAAAGATTTCTAGCAGTGCTTCCAAATACACATACCCATTGGCGAACCAAATCCCACTTCCACGCGGTACCACGGCAAAAGAGGGCAATCAAATACATACTTATAACCGCAACGCACTTTACGCTCAAGGAGGGCCACGGATTTTCCACAAGTGTTCCAAACAAAGCTATGGTAAAGGTTTGTAAGATAGAGAGATAGAAAAAATATGTCTTTCTTGAATCGACCAAAACAAATTAATAAAGATAAAAATAAAAAAGGCGGATGAAACTGTGTTCTTGCCCTTTACTAATTTTAGTTACAGGTTGCCGTACTGCATGTCTCGCAGCACATACAAATGATGTCGCATGATTGATGGTCAGCAGTTATATTCTAACTACTGTACTTTTTTAGTTGCCACAAAACAACACACCAAAGATCTAGGGATTTATCAAGATTTGACATTTTAAAGCGTGTTTTGAAATAAGAAACTTGCACTGCTGCACTATACATCGATTCAAATATCTAAAGCAGTCACTTTAAACTAAATAAACCTTCATCAAATCCATCAACAGAATATATAAACGATGCAAGCACAACTGTCACGGACACAAACGCAACAAAACACACCTGCACAAGCGGTACTACATCTCCGGCCAGGCCCAGTAGCCGCCGACGAACGGCTGCTGCAAGAATCCCGTCCAAGAGTGCGCTGGGAAAATGATGTTGTGGATAATGAGCATATGAACAAGAAAAAGTCGAAGATTTGTTGTATTTTCCACCCACAACGGGAGTTTTGCGAAAGTTCAGATGAATCGCTGTGCAGCTCCTCGGATTCCTCCGACTCATCTGATGAAGAAAACGAAATTAAGGGGCATGAGCATGATCACGTGGATCCTGCCACAGGTGACTCAATATCAAGCCACTGCTGCAGCAACAGTAATAGTAGCAGCAAGAAAAAGAAGAAAACCAGGGCTAAGAAATCGAAAACAGCCACGCCCAACGCTTATGAGCGCCAGCCACAGTATAAGAACCGCAGCGTATTGCCGCCAAATGCTATATAGAGCATGCTGTCTACGTAAACACTGTCAGTATATGCAAAACGTTATATTCATAGAAAGTATAAGGGAAAGGGAAATTAGTTTTATTCGGGGTTTGTCACGTGCCAGATCCGCCGAGAGTAGTCGTTTTCGTCATTTAGCAGAAGCGCCGAGTTATTGTTCTCTTCAAACATTGCTCGTGGATCCAATACATTATCGAACTCCAGAATTGGCGCCATTATGGGACCTGCTCCTTCAACTGTGGGCTCGTTTTTGGGGTTGAGTTTTTTCCGTGAAAGACTACGGCCAACATTCGGCGACCCGGCGCCATCAAATATCGCCAAAATCGACTTGCTGGAACCACTACGTTTGAGATTCGAGTGGTATGACGACGTGCGTGATTTCTTTCCCGGAGCTACCGGCACTGTTTTCGCAAACGACGGCTCATCCGATGAATACTGGTTTTCTTCATCGGAATACTCGTCTCTATGGGCGCCGCCAGCGGCGAAGCAACAACAATATATTAAGGTGGCCACAAGCGCGACGGCAACCACGCCCACCGCAGTGAATGTGCCGGCGACTTTAGCGGAAGAGCTGAAAAACGAGTTTTTGGCACGTGACTCTGGTGCCACAGCTGATGTCAGTGTTGATTCCTGATTTGGCAGCAGCAGAGTACTTGCAACCGCAGTCACGTATTTCGTGGACGCCTGTTGTGTCACTGTGCCGTTGATCGTAACCACAGAAATCACGGTGGTGGCACGCACGGCAGATGACAGTGCATCGGCTGTGGGCAGCAGCGTTAAACTCTGGTCTAAAGTTTCCAGGGTCGAGGAAGCTGTTGAAGTCAAGCTAGAACTGGAACTGGAACTCGAACTTGAACTCGAACTTGAGCTCGAATTAGGAGTGCTGGGGCTCAAAATAGAGCTGGAGCTAGAACCAGATGAAGAACTTGTTGACGAACTAGTGGATGGGTTTGTGGCACTAGAAAGGCTTGAGGAAAACACCAGCAGAATGGCCGATGAAGTTGTGGAAGGGCTGAGCGATGAAGTCGTGGGGGCCACGGTTGAAAACACCGGCAGCGTGGAAATGAGCGATGAACTTGAACTAGTTACACTTGTAGAAGTAGAGGAAGACGTGCTTGATCCCAGGCTAGAGGCCAGGTTTGAGACTGTGGAAACGCTGCCAAACACAATGTATCCATACACACCGTTGCCGCCGCATTTTTCTTGTTGGCTATAGCCGGGACACCCGATATCACATAGTGAAGAATCCACCGTATTTGAAGGAACAGAGTTCGAGCACCAACAATCGTAGTTTTGCGTGATGGCCGCCGTGTATCCGGCATTTGCACAGTAGTCTCTGCAGTAACCATTAGACATGAATTCGTAGGAGGTATGGGCGGTTCCAAGGTTAGTGGATGCACATATATTAAGGGCCAAGGCCAGCACATACTCGATAAGGGCAAGAATTAAAATTAGGTGGGACATGGCTCAGTCTTTGATTATTAATTATTATTATTCCTCTTCTAATTCCTATTGCCATAAGTTGCTAGCACAAATGGTGGAAAGCCAGGACCAAAGAATTAGCACGAATTTTCACAGGGCCCGGAATAAAATGCCACATGTATTCAGTGGCTGGGTGTGTGGTGTTGGTGAAAAAGCTTGAGCTCAAACGGACGCTTGTATCTCGGTGCAGAGCGTAAGGCCTCGTAAATCGAAACAACACCTCGGCAAAGTTTCGGGCCGAAGGCAGCAAGAGTAATTTCGGGCACAAGCGTTGGGATGGTGGTCACCGCCAGCGGGGTATTGTGAGAAAGGAAAGACTGATAGAGGTATTCACCTAAATCGGAACAAAACAAAAGAAGGATACTTGAAAAGAAAAGAAAAAAAATTACCCTCAATTCGAAGCAACATTTGAATCATGCACCATCGGATCTTCTGACGTTCACGCAGTATCAACTTCGTTATATCGCGGACTGCAGATCGTGGTGCCGAGCACCCGGTCAACTGTACCGGGAACAGCCGAAAGACACAAGAAACGTGTTTGTTTATTTGTTTGTTTGTTTTATGATTTGTAGGAATATAGAGATACCAAAGAAGAAAATTTAAATAGCCGGTGAAAAATTGATACCAAAGAACAATAATCGTTTATGAAGCGTATATACAGTATGCTTCTGGGTTTAGACAAACCCCCTTTTGTTTGAATCTCTTGTTTGGGATAAATGGGCGGCAGATTTGATACACAACCGTGCGAGTCAACGCCCTTTTCCATTCACGTGATTTATTTATATGTAGGCCATTGCGTGTTCTTCGCTATGTGTACCTGTCTGAGCCTCTTTCTTCAGTAGTTTAATTAACTGTGCACCAACCCTTCCTCATTTGAATTTACTCCGCATTTTGGTGCTCATAAATATGGGGTAGAATACTTCTATTATTTCTATTATTCCTTGCTATTTAAATGATACGTAAGTGCCTTGTCACAGCAAGCATGACTTGTCTCGCCAAAACGGAGTACTATGTGCAAGAACAGAGAAAAAAATACTACGCACCATGACGTTTGTGTGAGACACCCACGAGGAGAGAAAATTAATCCTCGCTCGAATTGAAGAAAAGTTCCTGTCGTTCCAGAGTTATGGGACATTTTGATGGTTTTCAATTTTTCCCCTTTTTCAAGCAGATCAAACTCTCAAATCTGTTTATAATTTAATATTTCAACTGTGTCATATGGAAATCAATGACGTCTAGAGGTTTCGCCGCCATAGTTGCGCTCACAACGCGAAACCAATCGCAATAGCAAACATTAATCGCGCAGCTTTGAAAACTGCCTTTCTTTTGATCTGGCTCTTGTTTACTGAAACATTACCAATATTTGGATAAAAAAGACTATCAGTTGTTTCTCCTAGTTATAGTAGTGGCCAATATTAGTATGCAAATTTAGGATTTTATGGTGTGAATTAATACTTGAAATATGAGGTCGCATGTTGAGAACATTTGGCTTGATGAAGCGGCTCCCTTTGTGAAATTACATATTAAAAATTGTTTTATCTCGCATCAAACTTCGATTTTTTCTCCCTACCCTCTTCATCTGCGCATATTGTTTCTCCTTGATGTCTATTTTATCTATAGTTCACTTGTGTCGCGTACTCCTGAATTAACGTGCCTCGCAAACCAATAATGCTGGTCATGAAGTGATCACATCACATTCTTTTTTTTTTCTGTTCAATCACAAATTTAACATTTTTATCAGTTGAAAGTGTTCATCTTATCTCGACACTTCCGGCTGAGTCTCCACCTCGTTACTCGCGAATTTGCACCGGAAGTCGCGCTTTTTCCTAACGATAATAGCATCACCATCCTCGGAATTCACCCACGATAGAACAAAGTAAATGTCTTTGGAAGAAGAGTTAATCACCTTGGAGCAGGAGATTGCATCGCTTCAGAACGAAATTGTTCCTCTTCAGGAAACCTATGATCAACTTTTTCGCGAGGTCAGCGTGTTTGAGGCCGAAAATAAACACAAGAAACTCGTGCGACCCGTGCTTCCACAAAAAGTATCGCATCCTCACAATAACGATATTGATGAAGAGCCTGCGCTAATCCATCATTCACATTTTGACGCATCCATTGAAAAGTATTTCGATACCAGCTCTAGTGGAATCAAGCCGCGAGAGGATGTGTCTGTCAACGACGCAATTCTCGCAAAAATCGAGCTCAAAACAGCTGCCGGACAGCTAGCTTTGAGGGAAAGCATCTTTCGCTTTGGGGGTATCACTGCTTTTGCTATTAATGACCGGTTATATGATAGGGAGGAGGATGCATTATTGGGACTTCGGTTCGACATCTTATGCCACCGAAATTCGAAGTTTCAGACCCCTCACTATATAATACTACGAAGACAGCAGTTTGGGTTAAAGGAGTCTACAATGCTCGAAAATAGGTGGCTGATCTTTAGATACACCACCCCACCATACGTTCCCTTAGACCAATTGAGCGATCTTCTAGAAGATGATGACGAAAATGCCGGACTTCAGGCCTTTGTGGAAAGTGTGAGGGACGTCTTGGTGTCTGTGCAATATAAGCATGATGAATTAGAGCTATTATCGTCTCTCACATATGAGGATATTTTCGGCATGGGTCCACAAGCTAACATCATAACAAAACTAGATAAGGACTTGGAGTGCAGACGAGTTCTCCTCTCTATGCAAAACCATAATCTGGCATCGAGGCACTCACTTGATATTGAGCTTTGGTGCGGTAAGCTAGACTTGGAATCCGTTATTTGCAGGTTTGGCCAGCCAAAGGACGAAATATTTGTCCAGACCATGTTACACGGCTGTAGGTTTCAAGACCTTCATTCTGTGTTCAAAGACGTCGTGAAGTATTTGCGGAAAAATGGACTTATATAAACCTTCTTTGATATAACACTCAAGCGAGATAGAGATTCTTTTCTCTTTCACGTCTCAAAACTGAAATTCATAAATATTCTATTCTGGTTCTGATTGTTTAGACTGGATTCAGCTCGCGAGTTCACGTGATAGAGGACAGGGTCAAGGAAAGCGGTACTTTTCTACCCTCTCCGATCTTATGCTAATGAACTAAATTTTTGAATTAGGATCGACGGAAGTGAATTATTTGCTTTACACCGTCATGAATTACTGTAGAAAAACTCACACCACAAGGAAGTAATGGATTTTGGCGTTCCTCCCGCTAAAAATCCTTTTATGATTATGCTTGTTACAAGAATGGTGAATTCTTTACAAAAATATATCAAGTAGTTTGCAGATGAAATACAGCTGGAATTTGGGATCGTTTCCATAAAAGAGGCTGTATCAATTCAAATCTCTATCAACATCTTTACTTGGTACCTCCCAATGAAATAACCACTATTTTACCCCGCATTGGATGAAACAGCATGACTGTACAAAATTTTATGGCCGCGTTCCATATAGGTCAGGACAAAGGCTACAATTTTACAATGGTGGTCTCAAATATTTAAAAGAGAACCGTCTCTAATAATCATAATTTTGAAAGAAACTTTGGACCTCACTTTAAGCTGAGTGAGCCAAAGATTTCCTCACTCGAAGATAGAGGGTTTGCTTTTGAATGCCTTCCAAGTTTCGGCCGACGAGTAAATTACATGCAACCTTTTTCTCCTCATTTTGGTAACTTGAGAGAAAATCTGCAATCTTGTATTGCTTTTTGGGATTCGAGCCACTTTGACCTTTTTTCTAGCCCTCAAGTATAAGGAAAGCAGTGTAATTTATACAAACCCCGTTTCTGGTAAATGTGTATCAATTTTGGTACTCAGGAGAACAAACGATTTTCTCAAGTAGCTCCTTATTTACCATTACTTCACCCTTAAAAATTCACAATACTTATCAATCCAGTAAAAATAAGAGCCGATCATGTCTTTTGGAACCATCGAAATTATCGAATTGGACCCTGTCAAGGAAATGGCTCAACAGAACCCGTCTTCTTCATTCCAAAAAGCGGAGGGAATCAAGACCGAAGAAATACTTATCGAGGACCTGGCAATGTACTCAAGAGAAAGCAATCCAGAAGACTTCCCTGATGGTGGACTTGAAGCCTATTTAGTACTTTTTGGGGCCTTTTGTGGGTTGATTCCGGTATTTGGAATCCCTAACTCAATGGGGGCCATCGAGACTTATGTCTCCAAACATCAATTGGAAGAGTATAAGCCTAGCATTGTCTCTTGGGTATTTTCTTTGCACTTTGGTATCATGTGTTTTGGTGGCGTTTTTGTGGGGCCAATGTTTGATAAATACGGTGCTAAAAGACTATTGATGCTGGGCACTGCATTTATGTTTGTCGGGCTCATGACTCTAGCAGAGCTGACCAAGTTATACCACTTTATACTATCCTTTGGAATCCTCACAGCGATTGGCTCTTCATTTGCCATGGCCCCATTAATTGGAGTAGTGTCTCACTGGTTTCTAAAGAAACGGGCAATGGCATGTTCCATCATCACGATAGGCGGACTTGTAGGCTCTGCGGTCTTTGTGATTATGCTTCAAAGCTTATATCGACTGTTGGGCTATAAATGGGCAATCCGGGTCTTGGCGTTTCTTTCTCTTGCTTGTATGATAATAGCCAATTTGCTAGTGAAAGGGCGACTCTTGGATCCGATCAATTCCAGCGACTCGGAGAGCGGTCTGGCCAACAATGCTGATACAAGTTCAACTTCTTCCATTTCTGGTACAATTATGTTGAATTATGAAGAGGCACCAGTCATTGTAAAAGAGAAAAGAAGCTGGGGATCCCGTTCAAAAGAATTGCTTTCAAATCTTGCACCACTAGGTGATATCCGTTTTGTATCCTTAGCTGTGGGGGTTATTCTAGCTGAGATCAATTCAATGACCATCTTAACATATTTGGCTTCATTTGCAGTTGCCGGCGGGGTTCCAGAGAAGGAGTCTTACCTATTGATTACAATTGTAAGTGTGAGTGGTATTCCTGCCCGGCTTGTTACTGGGTTTTTGGCTGATGAATACGGGCGCTTCAATGCCATGATTGTTACATCTTTTCTCTCGGCTATCTTTATATGGGGAATATTAATGCCGTCAAACGGCCGTGTTTCATACCTCTACGCCTTCTCTGTTCTTTTCGGAATTCTGAATTCTGCTGTCTTCAGCTTGGTTGCTGCTTGTTTGAGCCAGATTTGTCCGGCTAAACTGTTCGGAAAGCATTACGGCTTACTCTACTTTTGTTTGGCTTTTTTTATTGTCCTGGGTGTTTTTATTACATCTTTGGTGATAAATAATGAATCTGATAGAGATTATAAAATGTGGATCATTTTTGAAGGATGTGTTTCCATCGGTAGTGTGGCAGCATGGATCTGGGCAAGGTGGTGTAATGTGAGGTTCCGTCCGTGTATATTCTAGAGAGCTCCTGAAATGCTGACGAAGATAAGACATCCAGGAAACCCTTTGAAAGATTGCTACGTGCTCAATCAATGAAACATTCTTAACTTTTATACTTATATAATTTTTAAAAAGCCATTCAATATCATAAAAATTTGGAACTCCAATCAACCACGAAAAAGTTCTGATTTATGAAATGATGGCTACATTCTACTATCTAGAATGCATTGCCAAAGCCGGCTCCAGTTGGTTGGTAGCCCAAACCGGTGGCTTGACCCAAAATTGGACCGTTTGTGATCATTAATGGTTGGCCAAGAACAGGCTCCTCGTCGGTATTTTCCTTTTCCTTTCTCTTTTGCAAGTCCTCGTAGACCTCCTTAAGTCTTTGGCCATTTTCATAAGCAATAGAGATTTCATATGGCTTGATGAATGCACTTAATTCGTGCAACCAAGAAATTTCGAGCACGTAGTCATACTCAATCAAGTCGTATGCTACGTACAAGAGAGCAGCAAAAGCCTCGTGATTACCTGTCTCCACGAAATAATCCAAAACATCGTGCGCAATCTTAGTGGACTTTGAAATAGCAACCGTCTTGATCAAGTCAGCCCACAATTTGTCACCCTTCAAAATGGAAATAGCCTTGTTGAATTTCTTATGCTTAGTGTACAAGGTGGCAGAAATTTGTCTGAAGAAAATAAGTGAGTGATTCTCCAATCTCTCGGCCAAGTCCAAGGAGTTGAATCTGTTGCATGACTCATTCTCAATGGCAGAGCGCAAGGACTTGTAGTCCTCTTCCTCAATCAACAAGTCATGGTAAGCACCGTTAACAATGGAATTGTTCTTCTCGAGAACGGAAATTAAGAAGGGCTTAATCAAAGGCAAGTTGTCAGACTTGACAAACATTCTCACAAGTCTAGGCAAGTCGATCTTAGCAGACAACACAGACAACAAATCAACCAAGAGAGTAGGGTTTTCTGCTAAGTAGAAGTTGATTGCCTTGTAGTAAATTTCAAGGTTGGAAACCTTCGCAACAATCTCCTTGAACGACGAATGGTCAAAGGCCACCTCAGATTTGTCGATCATTGTTAATGCAGCATTATCCCACTCTTCGTAGTGACAGTACAAGAAAATCAACTCAGGGTACAAATGAGCATCCTCGCAGGCGGTCAACACCTTTGGGATGTTAATTCTCGACCAGAACAATTTTAAGTGTTCCATAACCTTCTCAGGACTATACTTAGAATAAAGAATAGCGAGCTCTGTGAACATTCCCATGTGCGCTCTCTCGAGACCAAGACCACTTTCGAAAAGAGAAATGACCTCATTGAAGTAACCATTATGCTCGTAGGTCGTAACAAGCTCGGGCAACTCCTCGGCATCGATGATCAAGTTCAAACCACAAATTTGAGCCAATCTGAATTCCTTGTTTTCAATACAGGCACTGTTAACTTGCTTCCAAACAGAAATGTTTGAGGCCTTTCTTGCACAGTCGACGGCACCTTGGTAATCTTCCAAGTAAACCAAAGTTGTAGCCAACTTCGAGTATTTGGAGACGTTGGAGTAAAGAATCTTTGCAGCCTTATAGTTCTTTGCCTCAAACAACTTGTCACCAATGTCCTCCAAAACTGCAACATTTGGACCAGCCACAAACTTCTCAATCTCAGATAACTTGTTCAAAGAAGCGTAACAGTTGATAACAGCGTTGTCAATAACAGGTTCCCTTAACGTTTCTCTAGCCATATCCAAAAATGGAATCAACTCTTCCTCTTTTCCAGCACGCTCGGAAATCTCGATCACTTGCTCGTAGTTCTGAGGGTTCTTCGATTTGACATAAGATTCAATAGACTCGGGGATTCTCAACCCGTTCAATTGAGCAGTACCTAATTGATACCACAACTCAGAAGTGTTATACTTTTCGGCATATTGTTCACCTCTGTCAAGCGACATGATATCTTCAACCAAAACCTTCATGGCCTCATTTCTCATCTCAAATTTATCGTAAACCTCAAAGGCCTCCTCAAGCAAGTCGTTGTCGATACACAATGGAGCAATCTCGCTAGCATCAAACTTGTCCAACTTCTCAATATAGTTAGCAACACGAGAGGGGTCTGCCTTAATGGCAGTCAAAATCAACAAACCTTGCAATGAAGTGTTGTCGTTGAAAGGAGATGGTTCTAAAATGATTTTTTCCAACAACTCGATCAATTCTTGGGGCAAGTCGTTCTCCATGAATGCCTTAACAGTGATGGAGATAGGTTCAGGATCGCTAAGCTCGGGAATTCCAGTCAGAATGACGTGGTCGATAAGCAGTCTTCTGTGTTCGTTATCAGAGCTCAAGACCTTCTCCCACAAACCAAAGTCAGACTTGCGCAACAAATATCTAGCTTGATACTTGTACATCTTGTTCTCATTTGTGATGCGGATCAATTCATCATCATTCCCACCCTTGGAGTAAGCAATGTAAGCCAAGTAAGGGTCTCTCTTCTCACAGTACTTACCGACAGACAAGGTGTCATAGATGTTGTTCTCCTCCAAGAACTTCTCAGGGCTGTTGTTTGAGTCAATATAGATTTTTGCCAAAGTGTTGAACACCTCTTGGTCAGTGGAACCGCCCTCGAGGGTCTTCTCCAAGAATGGCAACAAAATCTTCAAGCGATTTCTCTTCTCGACCTCGCTTACCAACTCCTTCAATGGAACTCTTCCAAGAACAGACATCAACAAGCTCTTAATGATGTTTTCGTCGCAATCGACATCCAACAAACCGGCAACAACTTGAGGGGTGTTAGCTGGGTTGACCTGCTGAACATAGACCTCGATAAACTTAAAGTACTTATTCTTGTACAAATACAAAATCAAGTCATGAACAAAGTTAAATCTGTCGCAAACGATAATCAAAGGCAATTGATCCTCCAACTGAGCCTCTTTCAAGAAGTTCTTAACTTTTTCACCGTTATAAACGTTGTTGTCTCTAACGACTCTTTCAATCTCCTTGATCTGATTCATCTTGGAAGCTGCCACGATGTACTTATAAACAACGTCTGGGTCTTGGGTCAAGTTGACAATCATCGACAAGTAATAAGACAAGCCTTCGTTACATTTGTACGTCTCGAAAAGCTTAATCAAGTTCAAAGGTCCAAGAAGATCGGAGTACTTGGTGGCCACTTGAATCACCACTTGCAAGTTTTGTTGCAAGTTGTGAGTCATCAACTCATTCAAACAAGCCATTGACTGTTGAACATTCAACTGGCCAAAGTAAGAGACCAACCAATCGTTTGGCAAAACATTGGTGTGCACAATGACTCTCTTAATATCTTTCAAATCATCATAGTGTTCCAAAGCCCTCTGAAACAAGCCAGACTTTTCGCACAATTTACCGATACTTGGCTTGTCGTAGTGGCTAAACATTTGGTTACCCAAGATAGCATCAGCAACTTGAGGAGCATGCAACAAGTTAATCTCCAAAAGCTTCGTTTGCAAGTGACCATCAGCAGGGGAATCGTTCTTGAGAGCATCCAACAAAAATGCAGTTCCTTGTTGAATAAAATTTTGAGAAAAGAACAAGTCAGCCGTATTCTCAACGTTCAATCCGGAGTCACCATTGGCCAAGAGGGAGGTAGCGAATTCACTGGCCTTGTCAGGGTTAACACGCACCAAGTTTTGAATCAAGTTGGTGTAATCGGGTTGGTAGCCAACTTTCTGGCAGTAAGGTAAAATCTTGTCGAACTGGCCCAACTCAGCCAAGCATGAAACGACCTTGATGTTGACATTGGCACGAATGTACACGGCCAAAGCCAAGGTAGTATCGTTGTAGGACTTGACAATATCACCCAATTCCTCAGAAGAGGTCAACTTGTCCTCCTTCAACCACTTCTCGAATAAAGGCTTACGGTCTTGTTGCAAGACGGGCTTAGCAAGCTCAACCGACTCGTACTTGTTCAAGGAACCTCTGTCAAGCAAAGTGGAGAAGTACTGTAAGATGGGAGAGATCTGGCCTGGCTGTGGGGTAATGTGCTTCAACTTGTTAATAGTGTCCTGAGTTCTCAATTGCTCAGAGGAAGCAGCAACTTTAGCAGCACTAGCATAGTCTCCTTGGTTCAAGTAGTTCTGAAATTGTTGGTTGAACAAGTTTTCTGCACCAGGGAAGCCACCACGCGAGGCAAGCGACAAGGCCAACGAAACGTCAGACAACTTCTCCAACACGTAAGGAATAATCTTGTCCTGGGCCACCTCCACAGCAAGCACCTGACCCAGTTTGTTAATAGTAATAATACCAGTGCCCGCCTTGTAAGGGGCGGCAGTGAACACGGGCTCGGCAGTGATTCTGTTGACAAACAAGTTAGAACCGGACTCGATATCGTACAAGTGGATAAAACCGTACTTTGTCAAGATATAAATGATTCCGTACTTGTCGGAAGCTTGCAAGCTGATGGGGAAGTCATTGGCAGCATCTGGAGGGAAGAAAATGTCAACGATCTTCTTGGGGAACTGTGGGTTGCCCTCCATGTGATCAATCTCAATAATGTGCAAACTACCCTGGCCCAGAGCAGCCTTGTTACCAATACAAAACACCTTGGTGGGGTTTGGAGCACCATTCAATTGAATCTGGGCAAACTTACAAACGTGACCCGGAATCGCTTGAGAAACGCCCCGCGACTTGCAGAAAAGTTGGGTGTGACCCGCAATGCGGCCCTCCTCCTGCGCGATTCCCGTGACAGCAAACCAATTTAGGTTTGGCTCAGCCACAAAGTTTATGATCTGGCAATTGTTCAAGGTGTGGTGACGGTCACTCAACTTGTCGGGTCCATTGTTAGTGCCGTCAAACACATTCCAGATATAGATGCTGGATGCAGTGACAAGACCCAACACCTCGTTGCTCAACCATTTCCAGAGCACAACAGGCAGCTCAAGAGTGTGCGACTTCAAACGCTGCTTCAGGCCCAAGTTAAACACCTGCAAGGCAGTGCCATTAGCCCGCAAGGCAATCACATTTTCCGTGGGGTGCATGATGGCATTGTCTGCACTCATGTTCTTGCGCGTGACTTCAAAGCCATTCTGCAAGTCCACAATTGCCACGGTATTTCCCTGAGCTCCGCTCTCCCGAACACAGATATAGTGATCGGATTCCAAGGTTGTTGATTTGAAATCAAGCAGTTGCGGCTGGATGCCCAATTGTGTTAATTGCGACAACTGCGTGAAGTTGATGGGGATATCAGCCATGGTGATTTAAATTTAAATAACCGGGTTTTTTTTTGTTTTTTTTGTCGAGTGTTAAAAAGGGGCGCTAACGCCAGCGGGTATTTCGGAAACTAAGAAAACAGAAAGAGAACTTGGAGGTTTCTTTTCTGTGCCACGATGAACGAAATCTAAGATACCGAAATTGAGAAATAGAAAATAGAAAAAGAAATTTAGCTTTGCTGTGTTTGGTTGATTGGCAAAGCGGGAGTTCTTTTATCCACGAATTTCGGTGATTCTTTCGAGTGTAATTTAAAATACCGAGATTTGGACACAGCAAGTAGTTTTTGGGGGTGCGTTGTCGCTGGCAGTTCGCGGGAAATCCGCGCTCTTTTTGCTGGCTTACGTAAGCCACTGCCAGTGCCAAGTGTGGTTGTGAGGCGGGGGCTGGGCGAGCTCGGTTTGTTGGTGTATGGGTGTTCGATTGGGTAGAAATGGATCTCTTACCAGAGAAGATTCAAAAACATGAAAATGTTTAGAATCTAATAGTCTTACCTGCAATAAAATTAAAAGTTTTGATACTTTAATTTGCACAATTTGTTGATGTGTCGCTGTGGAGGCTGTGTGTATTTTCGCCAGTGTTATGCCCTGTACGCTAGCACTAAAAATAGAACTAAGGTATTTCTGATTTTAAGTCATCTTTGAAAAATGTTAAGGAGATTAGTTTCAACGTAATTTCAATAAAAGAAAACAACCGAGACATTATGATTTGACTACTACACTGTTTATTAATGTACCTGGTAGATAATCACTAAAAGCGAGCGTCCACAGTGCGCACTGGTATTTCAGTTGATTACTGTAGCCGTTAAAAACCAGTTGTCTTCCTCAGCAATACTTGGAAAATGAGAAATATTTTATTTTCTCTCTTTTCATCATTAAATTACATGGTGAGAGATCATTTAAAAACTTTTTTATGGTCTTTAGTTGAGTGGCTGAATTTTAGGGGTAAAAATTAAATGTTTCGAAAATTTGTCAGCTCTTCAGTTGAATTGGAAATGTAGAAACTTTATCCAGACTAACCAAAAGTGTAAAATAATCCACTTTCAATATATTTTTCAAAAAAACAACTTAATTGACTTTTTTTTTTTTGCAACTAAACCATGACAGCACTGCCATACAAGTGTTTGTCCGTAATATAAGAGACAGCGTAAGATCAAAATTCGCAAAGTGTATTCACTGTCTCACGAACGTGTGCGATCAAGCTTTGTTGACTTGTCATGATGAACCACGAGCTATTTTCATATTGAACAGGGGTTTTTTATAAGTAAAAAAAGTGAACGTTTTTCCAGAAAACTTTGAGATTTATCTACCTTTTTAATAAATGATTTCCATAATGAAACACCTGTAGTATAAAAAAAATGAGACCTTTTGATACCAGGGATGAGTTATCGCGTTGTAACGCTATACTCAAACCCGGTAGTAGTCTAATTCTGTATATATCAGTTACGTTGATAAATAGAGGGAGTGATATAGACTACCTGTAGCCCATATCAAATACCTGCTCATGTGATCATTCTTAGAGTGGCGGCAGCACCGATTTCAACACATCCTCAATTATACGATTAGAGAATCCTGTGGTCGATTGCAGGTCTTCCCTTGCCCTGAAATCATCCAAGTACTTTTCCACACACAGCCATTCGCTGCCATACCAGTCACCCGTGAGCAAAGATATTTCCGTTCGTTTACGGTGCTCCATGCCTCGTTCTTGGAAAAGCCAGTTGGTTTGCCAATCAACTACCCAGTAGCCGACTTTACGATATGCTACCTTGACAAAATCAGGAGTAACAAAATACGGGGGTCCGGTTTCATGATTTGCCCATAATGCCAAGGTTTTCGCCAAAAGCAAGATTCCTTCTGCGACTCGCATACTGGGACGTGTGGTCAAAGGAGCTAATGAGCAAAGTCGATGAGAACGGGTGAAAACCATTAGGGAGCACACATACTCTTGAATTTCAGCATTGGAATATACCAGCGCAAGTGATTTACGGGCCTCGGCTATTTCTTCAATCGAAATTTGCGCAGCAAGAATTTCCTGGTTATATGTATGATAATGGCTTTGACAAAACCAGAATCTGTCTTTCACTTGACGGTGCAACATCGGGAATTTTTCACCCATAGACATCACTGGAACTATTATGAAAAAATCAGGCACACGCACGGAGTATCCACCAAACTTAATCGGGGTATCCTTATCGATACTTTTTGATGCCACTGTATTATATCGCTCAATCTCATCGAAAACCCTTAGTAGATCTGATTTCACACGCAAATTGAGCTCTAGCGCCTCAAGGTTTTTCCAGATAATCACCTTATATAATTCAGGCATCTTGCCTTCTTGTGACTTGATCATTTGCGTAGCTAGCGTCAGATAATTCTGACATTGTTGTAGATCGATCTGCACCATTTCACCTGCAAGAGAATCTGGCAAAATGATGGTTTTGAGTGACTGCACACAGCTTTCATAATCGTCAGTGTATATTGAAAAATGCTTATTTGCCAAAAACGCAAGCGAAAAAGCCGTACGCAAGTTTTCCATCACTTTTGCATCGATAGAAAGGTTGATTGTTTTATCTAAGTTAACCTTCACGTCACGTGCTGGCAGGGAAACCAATGACCTGCATATAACCGTTCATCAATACCAACAGTTCCGATTAAATCTTTTGAATTATTAGAAAATTTGATGGAGTATGAGGAAAAACAAGGTCAGTTCCTTTTTAAAGTTTGAGAATCTTATTCATAGCTGAAATTGAAAAATTCCGTGCAAGGGCCCTTAATTTAAAGCGTATAACAGGCCAATTCTTATGCGCATGCTTGTAATGTTATCTACTAGCAAGACATGTTTTTTCAAGTTATGGAGCTTCAAAAATTCTTTTTTGTTATAATGAAAACGTCCAGTAAACACTGTTATGTAAAAGAAATTGTGACAGGAGTTCTATTGACAACGTTATGTGCTTAATAATTGTTACTAATACAGTGAAATTTAGTCACAGATAAATGTTAAAAACTCCATACAGAACTTATAAATATAACCGAATTAACTAAAAGAATAATGTATTCGACTGTTACACCCATAAGAGGTGATTGAGACACTAGCAAACCATAAAATAAAGTCAAATATTAGATATAGTAATTTGTTTAGAAAATTTATTCACTGATTCAAACAACGCGAGTCAATTTAGGAAAATTTTACCGAATATAGTATAGACAACTTATACCAGATCAAATTTTCACATCTCGAAGATGACTTCGTGGCCAAGTTGGCTAAGGCGTAAGACTGTTAATCTTAAGATCGTGAGTTCGACCCTCACCGAGGTCGCTTCTTTTTATTTTTCTCCTGGGAATGACTCTCAGCTTTCTCCTGTTTTTCTTTTTTCTTTCTTTCGGAAAAACTATACATTATAATTAATCACGAAAACACAATTAAAAAAGCTGAAGCATCTCGTGATTTAAGATTTGCCCACAACTCACATAACTTGATATTCGCGCAGACCACACTAGTGAGCATCACAGTGCATTAAGAAAGGTGCATCTTAGATAAAGGAATCTATGTGTAAACAGTGGAACAAAAATATCACAAGCTTTTCTTTTGTATAATACTAGAAAAAGAGAATAAGAACAGCATACTCACAGAATAACTCCCAAAATGGCGCCTCCGATATATGTGAAGGGAGGAGTGTGGACAAATGTCGAGGACCAGATTTTAAAGGCAGCAGTGTCTAAATATGGACTTACTCAATGGGCCCGAGTGGCCTCGCTTCTTCCGAAAAAAACAGCAAAACAGGCAAAGGCCCGCTGGACAGAATATCTCAATCCTACCATCAACAGAACCACATGGACACGTGACGATGACGAGAAACTTCTAGGTTTGGCCAAACTTTTACCGAATCAATGGCGAAGCATTTCGCTGATTATGGGCCGCACAGCAACACATTGTGTGGAGCGGTACCAGAAACTTTTGGAAGACGCCGCGAGAAATAAGGATGGAAATGACAGCGAGAGTGAAGATGAGGAAATGGCCGATTTGAAGCTTATGGGCCCCGGGATTGAAACTTTGCCGGCTTTGGGAAATGCGTTCGAAAGTCTCCCGTCACGCCCAGATGCCGAAGATATGGCAGACGATGAGCGGGAAATGCTTTCGGAGGCGAAAGCCCGGCTTGCTAATACTCAGGGTAAAAAAGCCAAACGTAAAGATCGTGAACGGATGCTAGACGAAAGTAAGCGGATTGCGCTTTTGCAAAAACGGCGAGAATTAAAAGCGGCAGGCATAAATGTGAGCTTGACGCTGAAAAACCGGGCTCGTAGAAAAGAATTTGACTATAATGCAGATATTCCCCATGAAAGGCAACCTAAACCGGGGATCTACGATGTGACAGGGGAAAATGAGCTTAATGAGACAAGCAAGCAAAAATTCCAAAAAACTGTCAATTACAAGGGCTTGGCGCCCATGGAAAAGAAGGAAGCTAGGGAATCTGCTAAACTGAAACAGGCAGCAGAAGCTGATTCAAAACGAATTAAGGCGAACACACGACTGGCTGCCGAGGCAGTGGCAGAAATAGATGCAGTAAATCAGGCCAAAAGGCGAAAACTCGATCTTCCAGAGCCTGGTTTAGCAGCAGATATCGAAGAGGATGCTAAAAAGCAACGCATTTTGGCCAAATCAAAGGATCTACTAGCGGTCCAAAATAAAGCAAACGGCATCCCACTTCCAGAAATTTCACAAGACTTAGATGAGAAGACAAAAGTCGTAAAATTCTCACGCAAAAAAGTGGCCGGAACTTTGCGTGACCTTTTGCAAAAAGTGCCCAAGCCAAGAGAAACCAGCCAGCTCGTGGTTCCGAGGTTTGATCCTAACGAGGAAATATTGGTGACCGCTGGAGGACCAGATTCCGCCCAAATAGACCGCCTTGATCTTCTTAAACAAGTGGATGAGGAAAAGGCTCATGCACGTCGTATTAAAATCATCGAAAAGGGACTCAAAGTTCCGCAACTTAGTACGATCGATGCTTTCAATACAGAAAACTCTCCTGTTTTGGACAATATCAAGAATGAACTCAAGGCCTTGATTAAGTTTGATCTTGAGGAAGACGCTACTGCAATTTCATTATCGCTTGATGAAGAAATAACAAGCAAGATCGAGGGGCAAATTGAAAAAGAGCTTAGTAATAAAACACCTCAAGATTTAAAAGAAAATCTTCCGCCACTTGAGCCACTTCCACAACTGCAAGAAGCTATATCCAAGGTTTATGACCTTCTTTATGAATTGGACGCTAGTGCCAATGCGGCAGACCAGAAACTGGCGGTACTTGAAGATACAAAAGCTAGGAGAAAAGTCGCCGAAGAACTTGGCCAGGAGATTGCCGCAAATGCTCATGAACTTTTGCAGATAGATCTTGAGGAACGCGTGTTACAGGATATTTTAAGAAACGAGGAGATGGCGATTGAGCGGCGCTCGGCGCATCTTCATGAAATGGTGGAGGATATAAAGGCAGCTGAAACGAGAGCTGCACGGCAGGAAACTTCCTGATTTCGAATAAAAATTTCGGGAATCAGCATTGGGCTAAAATAAAATATCTGGTCTTCAGCGCCACAGCAGGACTTGTAGATGGGTCAATAATAATGCTTGGTTGATGGAGTAAATATTGAAATCGGGAATTTATATACAGCATTAATGAATGATCATGAGACGCTTTTATAAAGTGAGAGATTTTAGTGTTTCAAGAAAATGCAACGGGTGACTGTAAGTGTTTGAACAAAAATGGGATCTAATTTCCTAGCAGCTCGCTGTAGATCAAGGGCAGTATGATCGGGACAGGTGACACTAATTTTCAAGTATTTTGAAGCCTGGAATTTTCAGAATTATCATACAAAGGAAGAAGTATGGAGATACAATAAAATAAATAAACATTTTTCTGAAGGTGACTTAGACGGTCCAGTAGTAGCCCTGCTATGGCCCCAAAGCGACAAGCCATGATAACAGCGAAGAATACATGTGAAGAACAATAAAACAATTGAAAATCTGTTGATTCATGTTCTGAAAGTATGAACTTCTTTTCTCTTCTATTTATAAGAAGAAAGTAGATAAAATCTGATTTATTAGGTGAAATAATTAGACGCATTTCTTATCAGCTCCAGGTCCTTCAAAGTAGCTAGAACCCACGCTGGCCCCCGCGCCCTTGTGCCGGAAATAGTGGCCATGACCCCGGAATATTCGACTCATGGCAAGGTGCAAAAAAAAAAAAGAGAATAAAATTATTAAAAATACACGAATAGATATCCACGTCATGATTTCCAACATGCTTAGTTTCTCGCTTTGGGCGTGTGATCCTTTGCCGCTAGATACGATTCTAACCGAAACCATTGATCGGGAATTCTACCAGCCGGCCACCGCATTTGACGACATTGCTCGAGGCCAGCGACTTCATGCGCAAGTAATTGAAGGCCCACAAAATAACAATTTGAATCTTGGTGAATATGAGCGCGTGTTGGCAGAATTTTATTATTTTGTAGACGATTTATCTGCAAAACTCCCGAACCACGTGGCCACTTTTATATGGCACAATACATTGTACCATCATCTGGCGCTGGTCGAGGCACGTGACTGGAAACTGGAACAGCATATACTTGTGTTCCAAACGGGAATTTTGCACGTATTAGCTGCCCATACTCAGAATGTGCATTCCGAAGATGGTCTCAAGAAAGCATGTGCCCTGTTTCAATTTGCAGCAGGCTGTTTCCAGCATTGTTTAGATGCATATCCGGGCCCTGAAGGCCCAGATGAGCAAACAACCCAATGTTTACGGGCAATTGCCGTGGGACAAGCTCAGGAGCTTGTGTGGCAGAAAGCCGTGCGGGGAAAGGCCATGAAACACACGGCAATCGCCCGGCTTGCGGCGAAAGTGGCGGATTTCTATGAAGAAGCAGTAGAATGGGGACAGAAGTCAGGATATATTCGCCAGGAATGGCTCAATCATTTACAAGTGAAACAGTACCATTTCCGCGCGGCGGCCAGCTTTAGGATGGCGGCATACGCTCTTGATACGTTTGAGTATGGTACACAGGTGGCGTTTTTGAAACAAGCTTTGTTACAGTGCATTGAGGCCTCGAGACATAAACGATACGTGGCGCAAAACGTGGTGGACGACTTGGCTGGCTTGCACACGGCTGTTTCAGAGACTTTGGTTACTGCAGAAAAGGACAATGATCTCGTATACTTGAACCCCGTGCCTGAATTGCAGGAGTTACGCAAGATTATTGGCGTGGCCATGGCAGAGCCGAAAAAGCCGAAATTTCTAGTAGAAAGAGAGGCGGCTTTTACTCCCGCATTAACCTCCCTTATGCCATTTGCTGTGGTCCAGGTGAGCCAAGCTTTTAGAGAACGTCAGGATACGTACATTGCCTCGGCATTCCACGAGCCGTTAAGTGCACTTACACGAATGCTTCGTCAATTTCTTACAGATCGCGAGCTTCCGGCGATTTTAGACGCAGGGCAAATTCCAGAAGGTCTTCCTAACTCAATTGTACTGCATGCACAAGAGATTTTGGCCAGTGGAGGCACACAATTTATCGACCGGACAATGGCAGAACTCGCAACGCAGGCCGAAAACAGCCGTGGGCTTGTGGCCGAGTGTGAACATCGTCTTAAATTGGAAAAACATGAGGACGACTTGATGCGTGAGCGTGAGGGTACCAGTAGATGGACTCGTGTGCCTTCACACACAGCAAATTCGCTGCATTGGGCCACCGTAGACAAAATGCTCGAGTATCTTGAACAAGGCGCCCAAAGTGATGCGGCTCTTGCGGAATCTTACCGCAAGATTAGGAACTCATTGACTGTTTACTGCGGCGGACAACAGGCTTTGCTCCTGTATATTCCTAAACACGCTGAAATATCGTTGGGCAAGAGCGAAACTTCAGCAGCAAGACTTCGGGAATTGCTCGATGAGGTCGCGCTGCTTGAGACTAAACGTGATCGGTTTCGCTCCAGTATTGACCTCAAGTCTCGAAACCACAGTATACTTTCGGTGGTTGTGGATGCATATAAACGGAACCCTTCGAGATTTGAGGATGCGAACGGAATGGTGATAGCTAAAACCTTTGAGCCAGTTTATGAAAAGCACATTGCATTCTTTGATCCGGACCTTAATTATGTATCGCAGCTGAAAGATATGCAACTGAAACTTGAGCAGCAGATTTTAGAGACCAACGAACAATTCCGCCAAGTTCGTGAATTATCCCTTAGCAAGGCACATGAACAGCGGCTTGCGGTGCTACAATCTTTGGAATCTGACTACGTGAAGTACTTGGAATTAGTGCAGAATATGGCTGAGGCAGCCCGTTTCTATGCATCGTTTTTGGACCGCGGAAATGCAGTTCTTGCACAAATTGTCGAATTCCTAAGAAATCGCCGAGAAGAGGCCCGTGAACTCGCTCAAACGATTAATGCGCAGCTTGATTTCGAGGCCATTGAACAATCAATGTCTCCAACCCAAAACCTTGCAGCACCACGCCTGCAAAAACCAAACCACCTGCTCTGGGATCCGTCTAAGGGCATAAAGTTCTCATAGATATTTTGCATGTTGATTTATAATTACAAAATTCGACGACCATGATCTGTGAAAACGCTTGATATTTGGAATGAATTGCCGTTGATCACTTTTCTAAAGTGTTATAGCGAAAAAGCAGCCAGATACTTCACATACGACCATAAACAAACGTTACTGGTTGTATGAGTATTGACGTTTAGAAAAATTGTAGCTTTGAAAATGCGCGTGAATTAAGCACGTGTACCTTTCAGGGACAAAGGACGGCCAACTATAGAATGGAAAAAGCTAACTATGATTAGCGAGTAGATTAAAATTGCAAAAAAGGTCCCGCTTCTGGAAATTGATGGTAAGATGCAATGATATGTCATTATTCGTTTTCTTTTATGATTATATTCAATTTTGAATGATACGAATCAAAAGAATATTGTAATATTATGAATAGATACAATTTGTCCGGTGCAATACTAAAGCACTCATTTCAAAAGTCGTCCCCGGATTTTACATAAAGGCATAGTCCGCGTTCGTGGTGCTGCCTACAGGAACGTCTCAATGCTTCTGAGGAAATAAAGTGACTGCTTGCTTGTGCGCTGCGCATCGCATTCGCCAGATAAGCCTACATGATTCTACGCCATCTCCGGTATCTCAAGAACTTGATGACAACGAAGCCAATGAAGAACGTGGTGACAATAGTGGGAACTACAGGCGTGGGAAAATCTCAGGTATGTTATATAATTTTTTCTTTTTTCTTTTTCTTTTTACTCATCTACTTTTAATTTTTGGTACCAGATTTTCCAGTTGTACCTTACCCGATCTTTCCCTTCACTTTACTAACTAGAATAGTACAGCATTGAACTAGCCAAAGCCATCAACGGAGAAATTATCAACGCCGATTCTATGCAAGTTTACCGCGGTGCACCCATAATCACCAATAAGCACCCTTTAGAGGAACGTGGTGGGGTTGCACATCATGTCATGGATCATATTCCATGGAATGAGGAATATTTCATTCATCGCTACAGCTCTGAGGCCGTGAATGCCATTGAAGATATTCACGCACGTGGAAAGACACCCATAATTATTGGTGGAACACACTATTACTTACAGAATCTATTGTTCAAGAATAAGACCATTGGCGAAAAGGAAGAGCCACAAAACCTAATCCCTCTCACCACACAACAACAAGCAGTGCTTGATGGGCCAGTCGAAGAAATTTTCAAAACCCTCGCTCAAGTGGATCCTGTGATTAGCGAAAAATTTCACCCTCAGGATATGCGTAAGCTCCGGCGAGCGTTAGAGATATACTATACTTCGGGACAACGGCCCAGCGACATGTATCGTGAGCAAAAACTAGACGAACTAGAAGATACGTCTTTGAAATATAACACGCTTCTTTTCTGGCTTTACTGCGACCCTGAAATTTTGAAGGAACGACTCGACAAACGCGTGGACAGTATGATGCTAACGGGTGCCTTGGATGAAATCCGTGAGTTGAACGAGTTTTATGAAAAACAATCGCCGCTACCGGACATGACAACAGGAATATGGCAGGTCATTGGGTACAAGGAATTCCGGCCTTGGCTAGAGGGCGGTCAATCAGATTCAAAATTATTTGATGAAGGTGTAGAAAGAATGAAGATTCGTACACGTCAGTATGCCAAATACCAGGTCAAATGGATCAAAAAGCTTTTGGGAGTCGAGCTTCATAAGGAGGCCCGTTTTGGCTTTAAATACGGCGGCAAGATGTACCTTTTAGATGCTACTGATTTGGAACAATGGGAACCAAAAGTTCGTGCTAGGGGTTTAGAGATTGCAGCTCAATTCATGGAAAAAGGGCCTCTTGGCGTTACCGAAGCCCAAGCTCCTGAAAATCTCGAGTCAGTTCTCCCTACCCTGGAGTTTTTTCTGGAATTCAACAGTAACAAAACGATCAAATCCGCAGACAATTGGAAGCACTTTGAGTGCCCTGTTTGCAAGGATTCTAAGGGCAACGCTCTAGTAGCCGTGGGTGAAGATAACTGGTTGATCCATCAAAAAAGCAGGCGCCATAAGAAACAACTCAGCTACAACGAGAAAAAGCGGAAACACGAAGAAATGATTCTCAAATATAAGAAGGTGAAAGAGGACAAACTGTGAGTTGTTATGTTGTTTCTAAAATGGACCAGGTTGGTATGTGGTTGGCTCTTTAAAATTACATCTCCTTTGATATCATCAAATTCTGCAGGGGCCAACCAGATACTATTTCTCGTTCGAAGTGCAGTTTTTTTCCCTTTTAATTTAACTATTATGTTCAGTCACATATTTGCTTCATAGTATCTTCTCATTAAAAAAGGAGTCGACAAAGGGCCCCGATTTTGTTCTAATATAATCAACCTTATTTGACTGATACATCTGACTAAAGAAAATAAAAGAGAGAGATGATACTAACCATCGCTCTCTAAAACCCAAGAGCCATAAAAAAAGCCTCAAACAGCTCCCAAATACATCACCAAATTCTCATGTATGTCAAATTTCACTCTTTTGCACCAGCATAGAGAATATCTGCTGGTGGAAGAGTATCATCAAATGCGTTAGCCCTGGAGAACGTAAAAAAGTTAATATTAATGGTTTAATTTCTTTCTCAATTTTTTTTTTTTTGACTGATACATCTGATTAAAGGGCGAGAGAAATGGTACTAACCATCACTCTCTAAAAACTATAAACTATAGAAAAAAAACCTCTAAACAGCTCCCAAATATATACCGACTGGCGAACCAAAGCCCCCTTCAGTACCCACAGACTAGCCCAGGAATGTTCTGGTTTATTTTTAGTTTAGAGATATGGAAAGATTACCATGTCTATGAAAGCACAGATGAAGATATTAATATGCCTCTATTTAAAATCAAGTAGGCTTATAGTATCTAAAAGCATTTTTGGCAAGCTTCGTTCCTCATGGCCCAATGGTCAAGGCGTCTGGCTACGAAAGTAACCACTTCTGTTGGAACCAGAAGATTCCAGGTTCGACTCCTGGTGGGGAAGCTTATTTTTTTTTTGGATTTTGCCAGAGTCCTGATTTCGCACGCGGCCGTAACATATGGTTGACTGAAGCGCTTATGATCGGACATTATTGACTATTGTCCCTGTTTATTTCTTTTTTAACACTTGCTTTATATATCGTCATAAAATTTATGAAAAAGAAGGAGGTCGATGAAACTCTACAGTCTCTATATTCTCAATAAGGCCGGCGGACTAATCTACCAACATGATCTTAATCCCGGTTTGGCGAAACTCTCTGCAAATGACTATTTAGTTTTGGCAGGAACGTTACACGGAGTACACGCCATTGCAACGAAAATCCGGCCAGCAGATTCGCCTGCAATACAGGCGGAGATCTCTTCTGTGAATAACCTGATTTTGGCCTCTGGAAAGGCAAGATTGCCCAATACAAACGTGCTGGGCCTACAGCATGTGGATACTGATCTTTTTGGCTTGTATGTGTTTCAAACTTTGACAGGATTGAAGTTTGTGATGGTCACAAGTCCAGGGAAAAACTCTATACAAGTCACGCAAACAAGGGCCGGTACGGTGGCTACTCAGGGTGAGCTTAGCCGCCAGTTCCAGTCGGTGGGCGCTGTATACAAACAAATCTACCAATACTATTGCGACTACGTGATGAAAAACCCGTTTTATTCATTGGATATGCCGATTAAGTGTGCCATGTTCGACGTGAAGGTGAAAGGTATGGCCAATGTACTGATTGGAGCTTGATCCGATTGATTGAAGGGATGGAGTCTTTTTTTTCTTCTTTTTTGAAGACCTTGAAGATTTTGCTTCAAGAGCCTGCTAGCCTTATTTTACCAAGGCATGAGAGGGATTCTAGCGTGAAGGTACAACATGTTGAACGTGCCCTTTATTTAAATGGGTTCACCCAAAAATCTGCCGTGCTAGAAATCAGTGCTGTTTTTATAACATATGATGTTTACAAGGTCAACGAACACTCTTCTTTCTTGGCTGCATGTTAGATTCGTGATATGAATGGTGACTGAAAACTTTTGATGATCATACACCCATGCTTTGGATTTCAACTCATTGTGGATCTACTATTTTATTCCAAATTCTAGCGGTTCCCACTTTGTACAGAGTGTGCAGCCAGGTGTTGTTGCCGCACTAGTGCGATCCAAGGACAAGAATGCTTTTAATAGGTGTTAAGAGAAGGAGTAAATATATATATATATAAATTATCAAAGGATAAGGATGTTTGAATTCTTTCACCCTGAGTCCAAAGCTGTTGATCTATATATATTTTTAAAGAACAGATCTACTCTATTTATTTTTTTGCGCACAGAGCGACTTTATTAAGTATGGCTGCACGAGACAGCAAAATTACCACCGAATTTTCCATAACAGCCAGCTTTTAAAGGAATAAGAGTAATTTAAGCTGCAATAGAAAGCAATGGTTTTTATCATATTCTTCATTTTCCATAAAATTCTTCTGTTTGTGGGATACTCATGTTCAAAATGTTGAATTTCCAATCCCTCTCGTTATAATCTGCGCGGCCCTAAGCTCTCACGATATCTGTGCAGAGCCTCATCACCCAAATTTTCCAACTGGGCCATTATCAGTATTAAAAATGGAATCTGCAAGTACACCAGCGCCGGAGCCCAAACCGGCATTAGAGTCAAGAATCGGCAAAGATTCACCCTTCACTTTCGGCCAACGGCTTCTCACGGACGAAAATAACGTGTTTGATCACAATGCATGGGATCACGTGGAATGGGGCCAGGAACAGATTGACGAGGCCGAAAAACTTATTGCCAAGCAGTATGACGAGCCGGTGAAAGACTTCGATAAAAAACTTTATAACTCAAACCCGGCCAAATACTGGGACATTTTCTATCGCCACAACCGCGAGAATTTTTTCAAGGACCGCAAATGGCTCCAGATCGAATTCCCGTTTTTATATGAGGCCACGGGCAAGGACTACAACAAACCTGTGACCATCTTGGAGGTGGGATGTGGTGCGGGCAACACGTTCTACCCGATCTTGAACCAGAACCAAAACCCAGATCTCAAGATCTATGGCTGTGATTACCTGAAAGTGGCCGTGGATTTGGTCAAGGGCAACGAAAACTTTGCGCCTAACCACGAAAAGGGAATTGCTTACTCATCAGTATGGGACTTGGCCAATGGCGACGGCACCATCCCTGAGGATATGGAGCCGCATTCCGTAGATGTCGTGATCATGGTATTTGTGTTTTCGGCATTGAGTCCTGAGCAGTGGAAAAACGCCATTCAGAACCTCGACAAAGTGCTTAAACCGGGCGGTCGCATTCTTTTCCGGGACTATGGCCGGTACGATCTTGCGCAAGTGCGTTTTAAGAAGGGCCGGTTGCTTGAAGAGAACTTTTACATTCGTGGAGACGGCACAAGAGTGTATTTTTTCACCGAGGAGGAGTTACGCACGATCTTTTGCACCGATGGCCCATTCACAGAAACCAACATTGCCACCGACCGCCGCTTGCTCGTCAACCGTAAAAAGCAGTTGAAAATGTACCGCATTTGGCTTCAGGCGGTTTTTGAAAAGCCTCTTGCCTAGTTTTTCATCATTAATACCACGTAGAGAAAGTTGTCCATATACCGGAACCGTTTCCAGAGCTCTAAAAGCGGCTCTCTCAATAGAATATCGACATTTATGCCATGCACGTATACTGCCAGGGAATCTCCCGAGCTAAACCCCCGTACTTGGTCCAGAATCACCTCAGCAAGAGTAATATTCTTCCCGTTTTCGTCTTGTGACCAAACTGGCGCCTGAAATAGTTCCGTAGATCCCGCCACATATATTTTGAGGGGAATCCGGAACCTTGTTTGTTTGACAGACGAGCCCAATTTCCGCCGGATATGACTATATACAGCCAAATCATGATGGGTCATGGCTCGGCATAATTCACGCGTGTCGTCCTCACTCAAATTCATAACGGCACGCGAGGAGCCGCTAGTCACGTAGCACGATTGTTTGAGGGCATTTATAAGAATCTGGTTGAGTAATTTCTCGTAGAATACTTGCGATCCGTCAGTGTCAAACGGAATTATATGGTCTGAAGGGTACCGAGTATTTCCATGGGCTACTTTCAAGGAAAGCGTCCAAGGCAAATCATGGTTTTCCTTTCTGCCCGGAAGATAAAGAAGATCATATAGAAGTCCGATGGGCAAATTCCATTTGAGAGGCACATTTTCATACTCAAGCCAAACAGGCTGCGTGCACACCACTTTTGATCCAGAAGCAACCAGGAAGAAGTCGGAGATTTGCTGGAAATAAGTGGGGAAATAGAGCACACGTTTTGCTTCAATCAAGTATTCCGTGTGTTCATACAAAACACGCACATGGACCAGGCCATTCCATACTTTATCTGTGATTTCGCTCATAGTTGTGGGGAATATATCTGGAGAGTGCGCGGTGATTTGGGGCCTACATTTTTAGGGCCGGCTCTCTTTAGGCCCGGGGCTTGAGATGAGTAAATGAGCACAAAGAAAAGAGAAGAAAAAATCTGCGTACTACACTTTTTGGAAAAATAATTGATAGAGACATTATCTATTCATACTAAAGTGAAAAGAGCTCCGAATTAGGTGAAAGAAAAAGAAAAGCAACATTGATGTGTCCGCAATAGTCGATTTATCTTTCAAAGTGCTTATCAAACGCGTACTATGTCGCTCGCGCGAGAAGTTTTAGGGAAGTGACGGGATTCTATTCCTGTTGAGACTTTTAGTATAGTCATATAAGAGTTTAACGATAATGTGTCATAATCGAAAAATTATTGACGTATATTCCATGAACTTATGAATTAAATTAATCACTTCTTCAAAAAAAACATATTACTCAGAATAACGATAAAGCCGATAAAAGACTGTTTTACGGCGAAGACGACAAACACGGCTATCACTTGCTTGCAGATTTGCCTTCTTTGAATGGAATCTCCTGCACCGCTAGTCTCACGAAAAAAACGCCTTTTTGAACAACCTTATTTTAAGTACAGAGTGCTGGACAAAATCAAAAAGAGAAATTGTCAACAGGTGGGAGAAAAAATGAAGGAAGAAATAAAATTCATCAGACTGAAAGTTTGAAATATCAGTAATCCAAGTTTTTTTTTTTTTTCTAGTCCCAATTGACGTGTGTGAGACAGCAATAATTGTTCGCCGCAATTGCCTTGAAAACCATGTGCCACATTCCAATTTAGCCAGCAACCAGCCAGTCTATGCAATGCGACGCGAGGCCCGCTTGCGATAGCGAAGGTCCAGATCACTCAGTCCTTCCAAAACGGCAATTCCTGCTAAAAATAAGAAGTGTGGAAATCTTCCACGCATATATACATAGCCTGGAATCCTTTATAATTTAAATTTGTTTCTTTTTTTTTTACCTCTTCTTTTTCCTCCCCCACTTACAATTATTTGTTTACCAAGTAAATTTCTTTTTTCCTCAAATGTCGCTCTATCTTCCGAAGCAAAGAAATAGAACCTCGTTTCGTCTTGCACGTGACGACCTCACTTCCCAAAGGACTTCAGTCAACTTAGACGATTTCGACTTTGCTGCTGTGGCCCAAACATATGTTCCCCATCAATTTTCAGCAGTGGAAATCCCCGAAATTCCCGTCTATAATCGACAAAAAAACCGCATGGCCCGCTTCTCTCGTGTAGTCAGTATGCCGGAAAATGGGGCCAGTTCGCAGCCAGCCAGTTACCTCCAGCCTAAAAATTCAAAACCAGGTAGAGAATTCAAAGGGTTGGATGAGGGTTATAGGGATAATAAGAAAGATTTGGAAAACGAGTCAGTTATGGTGAAAAATAAAAGTGGACACAAGATTTCCTTTGGCCTGGAAAAGAATCCCATTGCTGCAGAAAACAGAAAGTCTATGTCGCCGCAACGAAATATGCGGTGTTATAGCGAGCGGCCAATTTTTGATGATAATAGCAAGAAATCTGAACCTTTGTTTGAAAATCCCGAATTTTTATTGAACACAACAGGAAGTCCCAAAGAACGTATGTTGCTGAGAGAACAAGCGGAATTCCCCAGTTTCAAACCCCAATTAACCGGACAAATCACTAAGATTTCGCAATCTTCGACTGAACCGAAAAGTCATCACAGACAGAAATCCAGTCAAACTAGTATTCGAAGCCCAATTAATTCTGTTTCTAGCCATATTTCGACATCCGAAAGTCAGTTTTCAGTAAACACAAGTGCTTCTTTCGAAACTGCCATACTGTCTGTGGAAACATGCGATCCATTGGATATCATCTCGTATTATGCGACAGAGGGAAATAATGAGGAGAAAGATACACCACCAAAGCCCCCAAAACATCTGCGCAGGGTTGTAAGTGATATGACTCGTCCTTCTAGTCGTCCACTTGAGTTTTGCCTTGATATGGGAGCAGAGTATGAAAAGTCCAGGTTCATGATCCCAGTAGAAAACCAGGTGGCTAAAAATGCCTCGAAAAGCCCCAAAAATTGCATATTTGTGAAGACAAGAGATTCTAGACCTCCTCCCAAAGAAGAGTCTTCTTCACAAAGAAAGAGCGGCAGGCGATCAATATCCAGCAGGGAGCTTATATCTGCGTTCAAAAAAGGTTTGAGCATGGATAGTAGATAATAGTTTTTTTTTCTAGGTGATTAATTCATTTGCATTCATTACTAAACTACTATTTCATTCATTCATATCTTAAAGCCTGACAACCAAATCGTCAGCCTTGTACATTTTCAAAAGCTCAGAGATACCATATTTTTCTGCTATTGTATCGTTGATAAACCGTCCTCCCAAATAGTGGATTTTTCCTTTCTTTTGGAACTTTTCTGCACATGGTTTCGGGGCCGTTAGGCTTACTAACATCGATGCATTGATATCAAGATCTATGGGGCCCTCATCCACGTCCCAACCCGAGGGAATATCCACGGAAACAATTGGGGCCAATTTAGCAGAGTTATCCGCAAGGTAAGAAATCAATTCGTCAAAGGGAGCTCTGATGGGCGGTTTAAACGAAAACCCGAATAACGAGTCAATGATCACTTTTGTGGATCCACTTTCAAGCAACTTTTTCACCAGGTCCAAGTCATCTATTTGGCGCACCCCCATATCATCTAGCTGCTTTGTGAGCCGCAAATAGAGATCTTTCTGGGGCCGTTTTGGGTAAAAAACTACGGGTTCATAGTAGTTCCAGGCCTTAAGATGACGTGCACACACCAACCCGTCACCCCCATTATTCCCAGGACCCACTAGCACCAAAGCAGTGGCATTTTGACTTGAATTTTGTGGAGGATATTGTTTATACACCGCCTTTGCTACAGCAAGTCCGGCCAATTCCATCAACTGATCAATTGAGAATGAGCCACTGGACATGAGCTCGACATCTAGTGCTGCAGCAGCTTTTGCAGAAAGCGTCTTAAACATGGTGACTAAATACTAAAATCTGTAGAAACAACTCTCAAAAATTCGGCAAGATTGAGCACTTTTGTTATTTCTTGATCAGTCGAAGGATAGTATTATTGCACTATGCGTTCTGGGCAGTTAGCGCAAGACGTGCCTTGCTCTGGAAGGCGGGGGCATGCTTGCGGCGAGTGCTGCGCTGCGCTCTCTTTATGCAGGCACCCGTGTTAGGCGACGTGCGTGCCTAGGTCCAACTTTTCCGGGAAACCACTCACACGAGAAAACACTATGATAATTGTATAGATAAATAGCATATATCACGAGGTATGGCTTTATCAAAGCCTTTCTGAATTTGGAAGTGTGAAATAATATTTTGAAATAAAGTTCGAACACAAATTGGACCAGTATAAATGCGTTCTTATCTGAGATGCCTTGTGTATCAAAAAGCAGCAACATGGGACGTCAGTTTGAATGTAGAAGTCAAAATCAGTTCTCAAATCTCGTTCACTATTTTCTTTCTTTACCTTGTTTGATCTAAAGTAAGCTGATGACCTTCAACGAGAAATCTCCTGAAGAATATCTCTCACCATAGGGGAAATTCGTTACTAGACCAAAACTATGGTAGTGTATGTAAAGTATTCGTGTCAGTAGAACAAAGAACCAAAAAACCTTTGCGTTTCTAGCAATTTCTAATGATGCTTCTTTTAAAAAAATGCATGTGAATTTTTTTTCTCTCTTGAATGCATATAACATGCAAATCGGGACAAAAAAAACGATTCTTTGCTTTCGCTCCTGAGCCCGCACACGAGGATTATCCGAGTCGCGCGGCCTCGAAAGATAAGCGAAAGCTCGAGCAACCTTAGAATATTTAAAGACTTTGAATTCCGCGTCTTGCGCCCATCGAACATTTATAGGGTGTGATCTAGAACTTCTCAAAACCAGGCAATCCCTACCTATTCATTAATTCAAATATTGATTTATCATTTGTGGTCGACTCGAGATAATTTTTAAAGAGTCCATACTATCCTTTGATCCGGTTATTGTTCAATCACAGCCCTTCTAAAGAAGACGAGAAAAAAGATAGAATCGAGTTGCCTTGTGGAATCCAATTCCAAAAAGAAAAATACAAGACTTAAACCCTTTAATTAGAGGGTTCCTAGAAGTAAGAGAAAAAAAATTCAAGTTTCTTTTTATCAATATCAATTCGGCAACGGATGGTGCCAGTTTTGCTTGCATTTATCCTCTTTCTTTTTGCCCACTGGTGTGTGCTCATAGTAATCTAGGATTTAGGCCCATGCTACGATCTATATATAGCGATAATAAAAAAAGAAACACGTTTTTGTTAGAATCAAATCCGAGTAAATTATCGTATTTTGAATAACCAGATTCTTGTGACACATACTTCAACCATTCTTGCCTCTTATCTTTTAAATTTAATCTTTCTATTTTAACTAAAACAGAAAGGAAAATTAAACACTACCCAATTTGCCCGGTGAGTCTCAAGGAGCCACGAAAAAGCCAGGTGGTGCGCGCGCGCTCCAGTAATAATAACCCAGATCTCGAAATTCGTGGGTGTCATAAAAGCTTTGAATTCACACACCTAAACCTGATTCTTAGATACTATATCACGTAAAATATAATTGTTCTCGAAGAAAACTCTAAGCTGTTTTATTCGAAATCTAAAAATTTAAGCCAGAAACTCCTGTTTATTTACCGCGTGGACCCAGATCTCAAATGTTTGTTCCTGCAGATAACCACAAACTCCACCGAAACACGAGGCCCACGTCTTTTCCAAGCTTCAGATTTCACCTCGAACCATTCTTCTCCAGAAAGAAAACAAACGAAGAATCAATCTTCCAAAAAAGAAAACAAAAAAAAGGAGGGTTTAGAAAAATCTGAAAAATAAGAAACACTCCAATCGTACAATGGACACCAGCTACAGCCAGCATGCGGGCAGCGGAAGCTCGCCCATGATCAACTATAGAAAAGATGCCAAAAAAGCGGTCAAATTCACTTTTATGGTTGCTGGAGAACTGGGCACCGGTAAAACTACCTTTCTCAACTGTTTGCTTGATCGTAAAATTATGGCCCATGCATACGAGGGCGTGCCGCTGGGAGACACAAAAACATTACTGTTTACCCTGGCACATGCAGTAGCATTGCCCAACACAACACTTTTGAAACGGAACAAATTCAATGCTGCCGCTGCAGGAGACGAGCCTGGAATAGCGTTGACGGAAACCAATGTGGAGATCTTGGACGATGACAACTTGCGGTTGAATTTGAACATCATTGACACCCCTGGGTTTGGTGATAATTTGAACAACGAGTTGTGTTTCCACGAGATTGAAGATTACTTGAAACAACAATTCGACAGTGTATTGGCGGAGGAAACGCGTATTCGCAGAAATCCGCGGTTTGTTGACACGCGAGTGCATGTATTATTGTACTTTATCACGCCCACGGGCCATGGATTAAGGGAATTAGATATCACGTGCATGAAACGGTTGTCGAAATACGTGAACATTATTCCTGTGATTGGACGTGCTGATACTTTTACCGAGCGTGAGTTGCAGCACTTCAAAGCACAAATCCGCACCGATATTCAGCGGTTTAACGTGCCCACATTCCAATTTGACACGTTTATGGCAGATTACGATGAAGATGAAGACTACGACTTGATCCAGGAATGTAAGTATTTGACGAAATTACAGCCATTTGCCGTGGTGACGTCGGAACAAGATTTCGAGGTCATGGACCTGAAAACAGGCCATGCCAAAACGATAAAGGCACGCCAATATCCATGGGGACTTGTGGACGTAAACAACCCAAAATACAGTGATTTCCCCGTGTTGCGCCTGGTTCTTTTCGGCTCTCATTTGCAAGATCTCAAGGACTTGACCCACGACTTCTTATATGAAACTTATAGAACCGAGCGGTTGAGTGCTGTCACGGGTCAAGACGCCAGCGACGATTTCAAAAATCTGGCGACACGCGACGCGTCCAATATGCCACTGGCTGCAGTGCCCTCGTTACTGAACTTGGCGCAGTTAACTGCTAACGATACTTCGATGCAACTTGACTTCACCAACAATGAAAATGACATTGAGGAAGAGCCAACTGAAACAGGCTCTGTGGTTTCCGGCCAACTGAAAAAGCCCCGCTCAATGTTATACGATGATGACGAGAATACGTCGCTTGCACCTGCCGAAAACGCCTCCTTCACGTCCTCGAAGTCAGCATACTCCAACATATCGGCACATAAACCATATGCTCATACGGGAGACTCGGCCGAATCTAAACTGTTTAAGCGCATGTCGATTGGCCCACAAAGAAACCAGTTGCGCCAGATTTCCGAAACCGTACCTTACGTGATTCGCCACGAAAGGATCTTGGAGCGCCAACAGAAACTCGAGGAGATGGAGATGGTGAG
This sequence comes from Metschnikowia koreensis, assembly GCA_030569435.1. Classification (NCBI taxonomy): domain Eukaryota; kingdom Fungi; phylum Ascomycota; class Pichiomycetes; order Serinales; family Metschnikowiaceae; genus Metschnikowia; species Metschnikowia koreensis. Next base: position 33,794 of record JAJMKX010000262.1, on the reverse strand, counting down.
CGCAAAGGAATTGGAGAGCAGGGCCGCATTATTGGAACAACGTGCTGCTGAGTTAAAGGCTCGCGAAAAATTGCTCTTGGAGAAGTTGGAGCTCTACAAGCGTGCAGAAGCCGCCAAGAATGCGGTGCATGCGGAAACAAAAACAAAAACGGAATCGGAATCTAAAACAGCGACAGAAACAGAAACAGTGTCTGAGTCCTTGGCTGATGGACACGAGTCTTCGGAAAATTACACCGCCGTTGAGTCTGATTAGAGACATTAGGAAGTAGAATTTAAAAAAGAAACGAATGTCAGTTATTGGGCTGCAATTGGTGTGCAACACATCGTAGCTCTCATGATAAATAGTATTTTTGGCAGTACAACAATCTAGTGTTTTATTTTATTATTATTTTGCTAATATGAACCTGTGAGGACCGTCAGCTTTTACTTGTGAACCGCCAGACCTCTCCTTGAGAATGTCTTTGTTCTGAAAGATAAGATTATTCTTTCTCTAGGACAAGACAGAAAAATGGGTGTTGAGTGCGATTTATATTGACATGTTAATATAATTTTACCGCTCTTTTTTTCCGCTCTCAAAGAAATATTCACACTACATACCAATAAATGCTTTGCCTTGGGTCTAATGTTGATTCATTTTTAAAACTAAGGTACATTAGAAAAAGAGCTTGGTGTTATGACTTTACACTTTTGTTTGAAAGATACATTTGTTAAACTGTGCTCAAAATTTTTAATCCAGACCGAAATTAGTTAGACTTATGGCGCTCGTAGTACCATTCAGCAGTGGGTGGACGAAGTTCCTTAAACACTAAAGCTGCAGTAACCTCCCGATAAATTATAAAAGCAGGATTGGCATTTACAAAACTATTTTTAAAGCAAACCAGTCCATCTGCGCAGACGAAAAATCCCACATCGCCCTTGAATAATAATTGTTGAGATGAAGGAGAAATCGAAAACCCGGGCTGGCGCTCAGGTCTGAAAACCACCCGACCATTGTCGTTGATGTTCAAGTACCTTTGCCGTGTCATTTCTTTTAATGATCCATCATTTTCTGGCCGCACATATATAACTTTTCCGTTGGTTGATAGCTCGCCTCGAACATTAGCTCGTAACTCATTCATGAACACGTCCCCGAAAAGATCGCTGATAAGCAAACGCCCGAGCTCGACATCACCAAAATCGGCCAATATAACTGAACTTAGAAGGAGAATAGTAAAGGTCTGCATGTTCACAGATGTTAAAAAATTTAAGAGCGAAATTTGGGATTCTTTTTATGTTATTATTTGCAGAGACGACTTGTGAGAATGAGCAAATATCATTTGTCATGATTGTGAATTTTGAATGTTATTGAGTTTTTTCTTCTCGGACTCCTAAATAACAAGAAGCGTAAGTTTGAAACACGCCGTTACATTTTTGTTAAGGCTTGCAAAGACGGAAGAATAGATTATGATCTGCAAATACAACTAAAATGGAAGTCTTCCGGTATTTCTCTGAAAAAAAAAAAAAAAAAAAAAGGAAAAGGGGAAAGAAATCATACGGCTTCTCATTGTCAATAAAGTAAATGTAATTTTAAGCGTGGTGAAAATCGACATACAATGACCGAGAAGGTAGGCAAAACAGCACTTGCATGAAGTGAAACGTTGCATGGTCCATGTTGTTGTTCAAAATACACAATCAATTTGCAACGACTTTTTTTACCATTACAAAACCAAACATTTTTTTCCTTCCGTGCTACAATTCTATCTATATAAACGAAAAGAATGATGGGAAACGCGTCTGTACTGTTTTTGAAAGTGTAAGGCTAATAAAACAGTAGATAAGGCGTGTCCTCCGTCAAAGCGTGGACCGGTCGCGAAATTAATAGCAGTCGTAATAGAATCGATGAAAGAAAGTTTCAGAAGCTCATAAAAGCTTTCTTTCTTTCTTTATTTTTTTTTTTCTTTTCATTCCCATATCATCTGAAGTGTAGATTTATCTTTCTTCGTGTCCCCAGCGTGAAAAATGCAGTTCATGCCAAAATAACTTCCACGTCGGTCATAGATTGAATTTTGCACGACCACAAGAAAAAAGAAAACTTTTTTTTTCTCTGTTGCAAATAATTTCGACGGTCAGTCTGCGGTTAACGTGACAGCAAGCAGGACCCGCCACCACCACTAAACTATAGCAAGCGCTATTTCTTCACACATTTACCGAAAAAAGGAAAAAAAAAAAAAAAAAAGGAAGTAAGCACGTACCCGAATTTTCTTCTTATTTAGAAGGCGTCTCAATTACCAAAATTGCTTCACGTATTCTTCTCTTCTATTTTTTATTCTTCTTCATAATAATTTTCTCCGTCAATTTTTTTTTTTTTCGCCGCCCCTCGCTTCGCACGAACGAAGAACAATTCAAGGAAACAGCCGCCGAACCCCTTCTCACGAGAACTTTAAGCGTACACCCGCCTACCCAAAAAAAAAAAAAATACACACACACATCCACCCCCGATATTCGTGAAGAAAAGTAAGAACCCTACTGAATTATGGATATCGCCAATCTATTGGAAACGGCGTTGCTGTCGCCAGATGCCGCCACCAGAAACGCGGCCGAGCACCAGTTGTCGGAGCTTGCAGAACACTCGTTTGGTCAGTACATGACGTATTTGGCAGAGATCTTGGTGAGTGATGTGAAAGCACAAGTACGTATTTTGGCTGCCTTGGGTATGAAAAATCAAATGACGTCGAAGGACGCCCGTAAGCGCCAGGCACAGCAATCCCGCTGGGTGCAATTGGACAGCAACGTGAAGTCAGGAATCAAGGCGCACGTGATCCAGGTGTTACTTGGCGGTGATCGTGACATGACAACGTCTGTGTCGCAGGTGGTGCTGAGCATTGCGCTTGTGGAGTTGCCCCGCAACGAATGGCCCGAGTTGCTCCCGATAATCACCGAGCACACGAAAACAGAACAGCCGGTGCCGGTGAAACGTGCGTGCTTGTTGGCCATCGGATACATTTGTGAAAGCGCCGATTCCAACGACCCGCTGCTCATTGCGCAGTCGAACGGTATCTTGATTGCCATTGTCCAGGGTGTCCAGGCGACAGAACCCTCGGTGCAAGTGCGTCTCACTGCGCTCAATGCGTTGATCTACCTGTTGCAGTTTATCAAGCTCAACTTCCAGCGTGAAGGTGAGCGGAACTTCATTATGCAAGTGGTGTGCGAGGCCACCCAGGCCGACGACGCTGAGTTGCAGGCTGCTGCATTTGCATGTCTTGCACGTATCGTGCAGTTATACTACCAGCACATGGCGTTGTACATGGAAAAGGCTTTGTATGCACTCTCTATCACTGGTATGCAGAGTTCTAACGACAACGTCGCTTGTATGGCCATCGAATTCTGGTCCACCATTTGTGAAGAAGAGTTTGAAATTGCATTCCAACTTCACGAGTGCAATGAGCGTGGTGAACAGGCCCCACATGACATTGTCTCGTACAATTTCGCACTTCTTGCATGCCGTGAGGTCTTGCCCGTGTTGTTAACTTTATTGACCAAGCAAAACGATGACCCAGAAGATGACGATTGGTCTGTGGCCATGGCCGCCGGTTCGTGTTTGCAACTTTTCGCAGGCTCTACTGGTATGTACGTGGTCGAACCTACCTTGGGTTTCTTTGCCGCCAATATTGGTCTGTCTGAATGGCGTAACCGTGAGGCCGCCGTCATGGCCTTTGGTTCCGTTTTGGAAGGTCCTGATGTTGAGCAATTGCGCCCTGCCATCCAGGAAGCTCTTCAGCCTATCATTGCCTTGGTGTCAGATCCCACCGTTCAGGTCAAAGAGACCGTCACGTGGTGTCTCGGTAAGATTGCTGAGGTTGCGCTCAGTGTCTTGAACCTCGACACTGATTTAGAGCCCTTGTTGCAAGCGTTGTTGCACGGTTTGAACGATCATCCTAAGGTCTCTGTTAACTGTTGCTGGACCTTGATGAACCTCCTCGAGCAACTCTGTGCCGATGCCGCTCAACAAGATTCCAGCATCATGTCGAAATATTACCACAGCTTTATCCCGGCGCTTGTCCAGCTTTCGGGTAAAGAGGACAACGAATTCAACTCTCGTGCTTCTGCATACGAGGCATTGTCTGCATTTGTCTCATACAGTGCCAATGACTCCATGCCTATTATCCAGCAGATTGCCACCGAGGTACTCGGCAGATTAGATGCTACCATTGCCATGCAGCTGCAGTCATTTGGTCCTGAGGGCAGAGCTTCCTTGGAGGAGTTGCAAATCAACCTTTTGTCGTTGTTGACTACTACTATCCGTAGACTTAGCAGCGAGGTCCTGGGAGCTGCTGATAGCTTGATGACCATGTTCATAAAGCTCTTGGATGCTCAAGAACCCAACGCCTTGATTGAAGAAGATATTTTCATTGCCATCTCTGCTGTCTCCAGTTCAGTTGGTCAGGGCTTTTTGAAGTACATGGACTCGTTCAATCCATACTTGACCAAGGCTTTGCGTAATGTACAATCGCAAACCTGTGTTACGGCTGTTGGCTTTGTAGCTGACTTGGCCCAGTCCCTTGGCCCAGCCATTTCCCCCTTCTTGGAAGGCTTGATGTCGATTTTGGGTGAAGACTTAAATGACAAAGACGGCAAGCGCGAATTGAAACCAGCTGTTTTATCCTGTTTCGGTGACATTGCTGGTGTTATTGGTGAGGGCTTTATGCCCTACATGGAGGTTGTCATGCAAATTTGCTCACAACTTGCCACGATTGCACCAGAAGATAGCTCTTATGATGCTCTTGAATATGCCACGTCCGTCAAGGAGGCTGTGTTGGATTGCTATGTGGGTATTGTCAGCAGTCTAAGCTCGAACCAAGAGCAGTTGTTCGTATACCTCGCGCCAATTTACCAGTTGATTGAGCAAATCTCTGGAGATGTCGAGATGTCCTCAAATGAATCGACCGCCAGATCCGCGGTTGGCTTGTTGGGTGACATTGCCGCCATGTATCAGGACGGACAATTGAAGGACTACTACGACCAGCCTTGGGTCACCTCTTTCATCAAGAAAACGAGGGCCAACGTCACCTTCACGCAGCAAACAAAGGATGCGGCCAGGTGGGCGAGAGATCGCCAAAAGCGCCAGATCGGTTAAGATACCCAAGCAGTACCTTATCGCGATGGTGCGGGTCCAAATGATACTTTAGCGAGCTATCCCGGACGTGTGCTATTGACTCATTACAATTGTACTCTACTCTCTTGAACCTCAAATCCCCGGCAACGGCCCGGGGATACTTCTCTCATCTCTATATACATATACCACCCATTACAACTCTCATCTCATCTCATCTCATCTCTTGCATCTTAAACCGGGACATTTCTCCGCAGGTTCTCTTTCTCTAAGTGATTCCTCACCCAATTACATAATTCAATGATAAATACACGCATTTCTCTAGTCATTCTCTAATTAGTGCCAAGATCCGACCGTGCACGAGTTTCCTGAAAGTTTTTTTTTTTCTTTTTTTCGGTTTTTGTATCTCTATTTTTCTTGGTTTCTCTCGCTTTTCATGTTGAGTCGCGTTCCTTCATCGTGGCGTTTGTTTTTCTTTTTTTTTTTTTTTTTTTTTTTTTTTTTTTTTTTTTTTTTTTTTTTTTTTTTTTTTTTTTTTTTTTTTTTTTTTTTGATTTCTGATAACTGATTGTCGCTTAAATTTCAGCACCAACAATGGAATACAATCCGGTGCCGTTTTACCACACGTACATATTGTACGAGCCCAGTGATCTTGTGTCGACAGCATGCGTCCAATTATCGCTTTTGCCGATCTACGTGATGGTTTTTTATACATCGTGGTTTTTGGTGACTCGCGAAATCCAGCCGGTGATTACAGTTGGTGGACACGTGGTGGGTGAAATTTTCAATGCAGTAATCAAACATTATGTGAAACAGCCGAGGCCTGATTTTCATAGGAATTTCGGTGATGGTTCTTTAGTACTAGGCCACGGCATGCCACTGGCTCATTCACAATTTATGGGCTTCTTCGCTAGTTTTTATATATGTGTGGTTTTCTTACAAGTTCCCGGCACAAAATCGTATAAACTAGGGGCTCTGGCCATCATGGCCGCCGTAAGTGTAGGCGTGGCATTTTCGCGCGTCTATTTACAATATCATACTACGCCACAAGTCGTGGTGGGTATAGCTGTCGGTGTTGTTTGGGGACTTGTGTATTTTATTGTGCTGGGCTTGGCACGTGACGTGGGGTTGGTGGAGTATATACTTGAATGGCGGATTGTGAGGTTTTTCGGCATCAAGGATTCGTACTACTGGAATTACCGGCTGTTTGAGCAGGAGGCCGCGGATTTGAAACGGATGAGATCGGCCCAAGCGCCTAAAACAGTGGTTTTGCGGAAGTAGCTATGTATTATTAAGAAAGAAAGAAAAAAATTGGACGGCGTATGCCATGATAGAGTATGTGATGTGGTTGTAAAAAAGGGCGTGGGATAATTAAAAGTTATCAAAAATCATCCCATGCATCATCGTCCTTATGTTGGTTCAAGCTGTCGCTGCCCATAGCGGGTAACTTCTTCTCATTTTCAGGCTTTTTAAATCCAAACGCACGGTCCACGCTTGGGCCTTGCTGCTTTGAGCCCAACTTTCCGAAAAACGAACCCACCGACTCGTTGAAGCCCTTTGTGTTCACATCTTTTGTAAAAGTGCTGAATGTCTCCTGGCCATATTTACCGGTTTGCTGCATTTTCTGGCCAAATTGGGCCATAGCACGCTTAGTTTCACCGCCAAGCTCACTTTCCTGCAATTGGTTGAAACCAGGTTTGATTACAGACTCGTGCACTTCATTAACAGATTTGGCCACGGTCGACAGAAAGAGACTCCAGCCTTTAGTTAAAGTGCCCAAAGGATCCTCCTGTAATGCGTTCACAGAAAACCCAGAAAGCAGACCCGCGTTGTTGTTACTCTGTCGACTAGAGGCCGAAGGAGTGTTGCCAAAGCCGGCGTATTTCCCGCCTTGCGATGGTGGCAAGTTTTCTGGACGTTGCTGGTTTTGCAGCCTGACTTTTTCAAGGTATGCTTCGGTTTGCGCCCGGTCTACAGTGATTGGCGCCTGTTTTTGGTTTTGTGTTTGTGTTTGCGTTTGTGCAATTCTAGCAGACCTATCGACGGGCACAAACGGCCGGCCCTCTACAAGACAGGTCAAGTATTGCTTGTAATCTTCTGCCACGTGATTATCGTATTTTTCTCTGTGCGGCAAGTGACTATCAATCCCGTTCTTTTCGAGATATTCCCGGCAATTATCGTTACCACCCTTTTCCATACGAAGCACTTCCTCCGGTTTGAACAGATCCATGGTGATCAGGCGCACAAACGAAATATGGACGCCCAAACCACGATGAATTCCAGCACATTCAAGGCAAATGAAAATGCCAAATTTGGGCAGCGCCCATTGCGGGTTGAACGCGGCACAGTCCGCGCATTTCTTATTGCCCTCTTGTTTTTGCAAGAGCAAGAGCTTGCGACGGTTTTCCGGGTCGATCGACATAATAAAGTTGGATGCTTTCAGGTTAAATATATATTTTTTGTTTTGATTTCTTGATCCAGGCTTGCTGGACACGGCTGCTATCTCGTCTTTGGTGCGTTACATGCAGGCAGTCGTGCGCGAGGCTGCCTCGAGGCGTCTGCTTTTCCAAAAAAACAAAATACATTCAAACTATGGCGATACTTTGGTGCACAGTGTACTCTAGTATTTAGATTCATGGCCCGTATCTATTTGAAGATGAGTTTTTTAAGACACTAATTAGCTTCCTTTCAATGATCTTTATCTGGGCGAATAGTTCGTGGGATAATTATCATGACTGGGTTCTTGCGACCACGGCACGTGACATAGCTCGAACCAGGCCCAACCACGATTCGAGATGGATTTTTCCCATTAAGCACTCGCATTTTGGTGGAAGAACCGAGTGAGCAAAGCAAAAAAAGGGAAAATTAAAAGGATTGACACAGTGAGACAACATAGAAAAGGAAAAAACAACATCCGAGCTTAATTTTTAAGGGAAGAAAAACTTGTATGAGTGTTCCGTTTTTTTTTTTTACACATTGAATTGAGAGCGGAGCTACCCAAACTTTTTGATGAATTTTGTGCGAGAGAGTTGGAAGAAAAACATGAAGCGGCTCGATTACAGTCGAACCGGTTCGAGCCAAACTAGCGGAAATCAAAGACACATATCTAAAAGCGCAAGTGGTTTAGTGGTAAAATCCAACGTTGCCATCGTTGGGCCCCCGGTTCGATTCCGGGCTTGCGCAATCTTTTTCTTTTTGATTCCTATTTGCAATAATTCGAGCCATTCAACACAAAAATCCTGGATTCTGAATTTGTCTTTTCGTTTCTCTATCTCTTTGTACATTGTAAGTCGCGCAAATCTGGAGGATTGTTAATAGTGTGCCTTCAAAATGGGTAGAGAGATTGGAGAATAGACTAGAGCCAATTTCGATTTTGGCTGGGCTCTTGAGGAAAAAGGACCCACGGATCAGAAATTCTTATATAAGCTGTAAGTATTCTTGCTGGGAAAGAGATTTTAGATGATGAAACGAAAGAATATATTCAATGGGAGAGTTAAGGTTTCATTGAGACAGTCGCGATTTAAGAGTGAGCCGAAGCCATATAGCGATTCATTTTGGACGAAAATCGAGCAATTTTTGGAAGTGGAAAATTGGACGAAAAATATACAAGCATAGGTTTCGTAAAAGAAGACTTCGAGCTTGATTTACGTTTAATCGTGGGTCTTAATGTAATAGATCTATGCAGAACCTTAAGATGATCTATAGAATGACACTATAGTTAGAAAATACAAATGTTACTGATGAAAAAAAAAAAAAAAAAAAAAAAAAGAAACACTATTCCCAGTGAAAGAATGACACATTGTTTTGCCCATATATATTTCGTGGTTTAATTCTAATAGTGTAGGAATACGTAAATTGGACAAAGGATTTGTTGCCCTCTGCGGAAATAAGAAACCAGCTGAGTTGGTGGAAATTATGAAAGGCATCAGGCTACTTCTAGCCTTCAGGTTGCTTAATATTTAATATACATTTAAATAAATGCCAGCAGTTATTTCTTTAATAAACTTCTTAAAGCTCAAAGATCAACATGGGTGTTGCAGATTTGCAATTGAATAAATGAAGGGGTCTTCAGCTCGTTTGCATAACCTTCTTTAATATCTCATTCTTCCTCATTGTGGATCTTCGCCATCTAAAGCTTTGTCACCATCTCGCTATTTCTCTTAGTAAGTTCTACTGGATAGAGACTTTGTGTCGACAGCTGTCCATTCTGCCACGAGGCGCCGTCCACCACATGCACTGTTCCTGTGACATAACTTGCTGCAGGCGAAAACAAGTAAACTGTAGCCTCGGCAATATCCCTTGTGGTACCCAATCTTTGGAGCGGGATTTTCTTCACGTACTCGTCCTGGTCCTTCACAAGCCGGTCCATACCCTCCGTGCCTGCTATTGGACCTGGGGCAATACAATTACAGCGGATTCCTAAAGGACCCAATTCTACTGCCAAAGCATTGGATAATGCGTCCACACCCGCTTTAGCAGCTCCAACATGCACTTGAAAAGGCACGCCGTAGTAGTGCAAGGTTGCCGATACAAAAATGACAGCACCCTTATTTTTCCGAAGTTGGTCAAAAGTCGCTTTCACCGCATTGAAAGACCCAAGCAAGTCGATGTTCACCACAGTAGCAAACGCGTTCGACGACAAGTGGTTGAAATCGGCCAAAAAATTTCCTGCTGCACCTGCAATCAAGAAATCGATTCTGCCAAGCTCCAGCACAGTTTTTTCTACTGCCTTTGCAATCGAGTGCACGTCTCTTACATCTGTGTTGGGGCAACTTACGACTTTTGCCCCCGGCCGCAAATGGCGGATTTCCTCTGCCACACGGTCGGTTTTCTCCTTATTTCTGCCGACAATAGCAGCATCGGCACCTAATAAAACTAGGGCCTCTGTTTGGACCCGACATATAGTTCCTGCACCTCCGGTGACAAACACAACTTTACCTTTGAAAATATCGGCTTTCCACACGGAATCCTGTACAAAAGACTGATTTAATACCATGATTTTGATTATATTTCTTTTTTTAAAATTCCCTTTTTTTGCCTTGATGATTTGAATTTTCATCGCACAGACAAATTCACCGCTTTTTATCACACTGCGCACATGCAGTATGGAATGATTTTGCGGGGTCGAGCCGAGGATATTAAAAAAAAAAAAAAGATCAATGATTCACGCACTCAAGAATTATGCGAATCTTAATCTCAAATTCTCTTTCGTTGACCAACAATATTCCTTTATTCAGAAAAATAGGAAATGAAATTGTGCCAGCATGTAAATGTCTTATCTTGAATTAGCAGACGTTCAATCTTCGCTTCGATAATATGACGAACGAATTGTTTGAAGGTAGAAAGCTCCTTTTTATGACCACATTCTATGGGTGGATAGCCATGCTTTCTTGGATCATATCACCATCATCGGCCTCATTTTCCTGGCATGTGGCCGAAATCGGTTCTTGCTCAGCTGGGCAGCTTCGTTTCTCTGGTCCACCTTCTCCAAGATCGCTTCCTTTTCTTTTGTAAGCATCCTCGCGGTCTTGCACATGGCCATTGTGCATTCCATGGTACCCGTTCTCCACTCTTGCAATGGGAGAAGACGGCTGGATATCATGGTAGTACTCTTGGTCGGCGTCAACACTGGTCACGGTACTATCCTTAATCCTCTCTTTAAACTTCTTGGCCGCAGCCAACACATCTTTGCCGGTAGACACGTAGTTGATTTTCGTCTCCAAAAAATATCTATAGTTTTGGGATAAATGAACGGCCAAAGAGCCAAAGTTATCTGCCGAGCTGTGCTTGATGATAATCTCAAGCAAGTCGAGACACAGAGAATTGGGTAGCGAGTTTTGTGCTGTAACTGTTTGGAAAAAGGAAAAGAACGACTCAAAGAGATTATGCTCGATCACGTAGCAGCAAAATGCATAATCGTCGAGAAGAAGCAAGCTTTTAAAGCACCGCAAGACACCAAGTTTCAACGTAACGTTGACATTCAATGCCAACACCCTAACGATACCATCAAGGGCACGGCTTTTCATGAAAAAGGCCCGACAGATTGAAGACTCGTGTTCGTGGCAACAAAATGAGATAAGATCGCAAAGATGCTGAAAAAGCACCGGGTCTTTCTGCAACTTTTGCTCTGCTTTCAGAACAGTTGCTTCATCACCACTGGCAAGATCGGAAAATGTTTGGAAAAGCAAGGGCGCCACGTGGTCGTAAAACGACTCAAAGTACTTTTTTACGTAGGCCAAAGAAAAATCCCCGGAAGATTCTCTCAAAGAGCTATATTCAACATCAAATACCGTCGAACAAAGAAGGCTTTTCATCGCCTCGTAGGCCTGGATTTTCACCGCAGTATTGGCGTCGGCGTCATTTAGAAGCATCTTTGCCAACACCAACGGCAACGACATATCGGTCATCAAATTGAGTTTGATCGCCTCTGAAGTTTCATGTGAATGTTGTTCTTCGTCTGCAGAGCGTGGAGCTGTTTGATCTGCTAGTTCGTCGACCTCCCGATTCCCATTGGGAACGAGGTTGACCAAGGCCACATCCTGGTCGATCACCGTGGTCAAAATCTCGATACCAAGGACTCGTAAAATGCTTTCACTAGAGCTCAAGGCATATTTCACCAACCACAAGAGACCATGGCGCACCAACGCACTGAAAAAGTCCGATGCCTGATTCGACTGGTTCCCCTTGGCCACAAGAACGTACTGATGTATTAGACGTACACCATCATGTTTCTGAGAATCTGTACTCGACAGTTCCTTTGAGTAAAGTGCAAAAAGGCGTGTAAGGAAGTTATGGTTTGCCAGCGAATCGTTAAGAAACGCAAGAATCTCCATCTGATTGGCATGAATCATGCCAGCAAGCACGTTAAGTGCCAGTTCCTCCAGATTCCGCGGGAGCGCCACGTTTTTTAAATACTGGAGCACGAAATCCTTACGGAAAATGTCTCTTGATCCGGGCACTTCCACCACCAGTTTGAGACGGGCTTCATCTGCCAAATATTCGCGGTGGCATGCTTTATAGGAGGGGAAATCCCGGTCGTACTCTAAACACCCGGCAAGGCCAAGCACGCGTTGTTCCAGAGATACGAGTTCCTCGACAATTTTCGGTTCATTATAATAGAGCGTGACCTTAATAATGTCATTGAGGCAGTGGAGTGAGGCGAGATCATGTGCATCCTCGAGTTGCAAGAATAATGTGAAAAGCTTATCGAAATAATGGGTTTCCACAAGAAACGCCAGCATCTTGTATCGTGAGTACATTGAGTTGCAACATTGAGTCACCACCTCAAGCATCGCCGGAAGCGAGTCTCGTGACGGCGTTTCTGGCGGGTAAGCAATTGGACCGGCAATAAGTTCGGTGATTTCCTTATTCCCGTCTCCCGTGGCCAGCGCCAGTGCCAGCGCCAGCGCTGGAAGTACATAATATAGAGAAATCAGCGGGCTGATGTTTTCCTGTTGCACCCGTACAATAAAATCGCAGAGATCGGCACATCCATCGTTTTCTTGGAACGAAAGCGCAAGATCTTTACCTGAAAGATCCGTCCATACGATAAGCGTTTCCTGTTGTCGCTGATACTGAATGCCTCCTTCTAAACACAGGCGAAGAATTATGTCCTCGGCATCAAGCTCGTTGCGCACGACAAAATACGGCTTTTGTGTGGCATCATCTACTTCGCCCATACAATAACCAGTGCCATTATCGAGCCAGTCATCTCCTTGAAGCAAGTAAACTTTCACCCGACGCGGTTTTTCGCTCTGAATCGGCCGTTGCGACCCATTTTTCTCGTCTGTTTCGGGTGAATTCGGGTCATTGCCCCCGGGCGAGTCCGGGTACGTGTCTGCTGAAAGTAACGTACTGATTTTTGGCTCGGAACTAGCAGCCGAAACCATATTTCAGAACGTGTTTTAAGTCGTATTGCTTCACTGATGTTCGTGTGCCCAACAATGACAGTTCCTTTCCTTATTATTTTTTTGTTCTCTTCTTGAATCAAACAATTTGTATATTTAAAGCGAAAGAAAACTTATCCGGCCTAGGATTTTATTAATGTGGGGGGCTGTTTAGGTAGAAAACCTGTTATGGTGAACTATTTTTAATTTTTGTTCTTTTTTTTTTTTTTTTTTTTTTTGGCCCTGAAAGGCTGAGACTTTCACGCTATACTCAAGGCCGCGTTAGGGAATCTTTCGTGACGCGTAATTTTTTTTTTTCTAATTTAGCGCCCGCAAACTTAGAGTATGAGCCATATTAGAGAATTAAATTTACTTATTGATTTACGCTTGTTTTTGACTTGGAAAAAAAACGAGTCTTTCACGGGAAACCCCCACAATTTCTCTGGTTAGTTCCTTGCATCAATTTACATTGCGCTGTTGTTGCACGGCCAGTCCGCATTATGTACTGCACAAAGCCCGCGCCGTGTCTCAGAAACTCATACGACTGTGTGTATCTTGAGTCTGTCGCGTGGGGGGTGCACGCGAGACCCCGGAGAACAGGAAGGGAAACCCGTTTGATTTCCTATTTTGCATAATTTAGAGGCCTGACAGTTTTAATTATAATAAATTTGACTCAAAAAGCTTAAAAGGGATTATTGAGAATAATTCTATGGTAATTAAAACAGAAAAACATGTCAATTCAAATTTTAATCGGGGTGTTTACTAACTCAGCAAAATTAAAGGCTACTAATAAAACGTAGCATTTCCATATATAATGTCGGATTTTACAATCTACATATTACAAAGCAATGTAGTTTTTTTTTTCTTTTTCTTCAGGTCGTGACTTTCTTCTTATAATCACAAGGATTATTACATCTTTTACAGTTATATTCGAAAAAATGTGGGCAAAGAAATTCCGAATGTTTGCCCTTGGTAGTCTAGATTTTAGCGTATGGTTTGTACTTCCAGTCTTTGATATGTATTGATTGTACGATTATCAAACTTATTGGCGAGAATGTAATTGCAGTTATAATCGATGCTTCCAAAGATTCTCCGGCTTGGACTAACTATTTCTGGTGACGAAGTCTAAAGAAGAAGCAACAAATATAATCCATCCCGAAAGTACAACACGGTAATCACATTTAAAAGAGCATCGTACAAAATCAAAGATGTTTCTCCACACATTCGCACTGATGCACGATATTTTATTCTCAAAAGGGAAAAAACAAAAAAAAGTAATCAAGTAAAACAGTCCTATCGCATTCTATCTATGTACCAGTGACCAGTCTTTTCTATATACAATGCCTAGCGACACACAAGCGCGGCCGAAGAAAGATTACGCAACCAGTCGGCATTATCCACATCGTGTGTATCCTCAACCTCGCCCCATTCAGCCGTCTGGAAAATCGTCTCCAAGTTACCAAACTCCACAATCTCTTCCACGGATTTGCGGAAATGGTCTGCAGATGACAGTTTATTGACCTGATACAACTCTGCCACGGCATTTGAATCGGAGGCGTTTGAGCGCACCACAGTAGCACCACACAAAAACGATTTTGACGAGAGAATGGCCTTTTCCAATGCCACAAGGTCGAAAATTGGAAGCTTGTCTAACCAGTGCAACACGACAGCTTGAGTAACAGCAGTTTGGCTGTTTCCTCTGAGTCCATCGGTTTCACAGTCCAAGAAGTTTAAAGAAATCGTCTCATTTTCTTTGAGCAAATTATGTTTCTGAGCATAGGCCGAGAAAAAGGACTCGTACTCTGCAATTAACGGCCGGTACAACTCGTGCTGGCGCTTCCGTAAACGGCCCTCATTGTCGTCCTCGGTGGTAAAAATCAAGCACGTGTCAGTATCCAAGTACCGCAACATGTTGAGCTTGATATCTTGCAAACTGCCGATTTTCGACACCAAATTCATGTCTATTTCGTCAGCATGATGCACGTGCTGCAAGTCAACGGCACGGGACACCATCGACGTCAACGGCAACGAGTTCGGCTTGATTTTAAGGTCGGATAATGTGTCCCATTCATGACTGACGAGATGTGCCAACTGCAGTTTTTGTTGAGGAATCGTGAGTTTATTGCCCAACGGCGTTTTAAGTGGTTTTTCGTCAAGACAGATTTCATAAGCGCCAAGCTGTGCATTGTGACGAGCACTGACATCGTTCCAGAACTTATGGAGTGTTTTTTCTAGCCGGTTTGTTTCAGATTTGACATTGTTAATATCGCCTCCAACTGGGGTCAGCATGTGTGCTGAGTTTCCAGCAGAATTGGTGGCATAAGTGGCTCTCATGGCCCACTGGCGGCGCAGAAATTGCGCCAATATAAGAGGAGCACGTCTAACAAACATATCTTTCTTTCAATTTTTATTGTTTCAAAATTATAAAATTGATGCCGAAGTGAGGGAAATATCCGGCTTACTTGGAAATCTCTGATGGAGAATTTGAGCACTTGCATTCTACCAATTTGCAAATCGTCGCGGCCCAGCTTCTTCTCTCGCGCACGTGACTTTTCAGCTCAGTGTCGGACCTTGACCTTGAATCTCGAGACACCAGAACCAAACCTCTGTTTTCCCATAAATCTGAACATTTCATCACCCCAAACATAAAACATAGACATACTTGTTTTAACGATTTTTTTTTTTTTAAATTTTCAGAAATTGAATATACCCAACGCCACCTTACTGAAAAGAATACGAAAAATATCATCCACCATGTCGCTAGATCCACAAGCCCTCCAGAAACTCCTCATAGAAATGGACAACCAACTTAATAAATCGCGGGCCGAGTTGACTATGTGCAACGTCCAATTGGACCGTGTGGACACAAACTTGAAAATCGTCGATACAACAAGCACTCGTTTGGGTAAACTCACGTCTCCTGGCGATTCGGTGTGGAAAGGTGTTGGTCGTGCGTTTGTCAAAAACGACGTGAATACATACTTGGGCCAGATCGAAAAGGACAAGAAGGATTTTTTGGAGACCCAGAAACTGTTGCATACCAAAAAACATTATTTGGAGACCACTTTGGAGAACACTGTCAAGCACATGACCGACATTGTGGGCAAAAAGTAGGCTTTTATTGACAATTTCATCTTTTCAGTAGAATTAGCTTTGTGGGGAAATTGAGATCTTTTTTATGTATATAAATAATATATCCACAGCAGCTTTTTTTTGCGTTCTGAATAAGCAAGTAGGAGTAGATTGCCTTGTATAACACCTTCACACTGATGACAACCCGGGTACGATGATTGCTTGATTGGCGATGATGCCATGCGAATCCTCGAGTGTTACGTCTCATGTGGGTGCAAGAAAGATATGACGAGCCTTCGATATTTCAGCTGCCTATATCACTCAATCCCACACCCCAAATTTCCATTCTCGAGTATCCTCAATCGCTATCCTCATCCACACCTTCATCCAAGAGACGTCTCTCAATATCCGCGTCTGCCTCGTCGAGTTTACGCTTAAGCAGCATCTTCGCCGTCAAAAACACATTGAGCTGGTCCTGCACCGTTGTGAGCTGAGCACGTAAGCTGCCAAGGTCGGTGGCACGGGCCTCGCTGGGCTTATCACGGTCTTCACCTCCAGCATCGATCACAATATCTGAGATTCGCGTGGTCTTACCGTCCGTTGAATGTGGACCTTCACCAGGTTGAAAATGCACTATTTGCGGTTCCAGTGGGGACTCGTATGTGGCGGTGGGAACTAAACTGGGCATCGTTGTTTGAACGTTTGTGCAAAGTTACAGGAAATAGAAAAAAAGGATCAGTCGTAACAACCTGGCTTTCTCTCTTTCTTTCTGAGAGGTAAGATCGTTGTTTTTTTCCTTCTCGATGGTTTAAATCCAGAATGAGATTTTGATTATACAAAGATAAAGGCCGGGGGTCAGATGCTGTGCGGAGATTCAGTGCGGTCATCTTCATGAGAGCGCGCGGCCAGCCCCACCAGAAAATCTAGACCGAGATAAATTTTCATAAATCACTAACCACGTAAAACAAAGGGTTTTGAACAAAGAAATTCAAAATTGTAGATTAAGCAAACCGTTCAATTGGGATACGCCGTGCTGTGTTAGAGTAGGCGTTAAACTTGACCTCAATGATATCGTCGGTGGAAAAATCCAACCACGGGATATCATAGCACGAAAATGCCATAAGGTAACCGTGCAACACGCGCAACACTGTCTCATCAGCAATGATCAAGATATCTCCACTCATACGTTCCATCTCGAGAATAAGTGGTTCGATTTTTATCGCAAGGTCGTGGTACAGCTCGGCACGTGAAAACCGATGATGGTACAGGTCCTTGAGGTACAGAGCATACTCAGACGGGTACTTCAGTTTAATTTCGTCGTCCGACATTCCTGCAACCACTCCCGGATTCCGCTGCAGGAGTTGGATCCGGTGCCTGATATTAACACCTGCATCGCGGAAAGGTTTGGTCATTTCGATTGTGCGCCGTTTTACTGAGGTCCACACCACAAATGAATCCTCGTCCACACCATCGGCACCCGTGGGCGGATGTTTTTCATCGATCGATAACGTTCTCTTTAAGCTAGCCAGCCCGGACTCCGTAGTAGCCAACTTATGCGGACTGAAATGGCGACCCTTAGCTGCAAGGTGTTTTAACACGGTACCAGCAAGATCAGCCGAGTACTGTCTACCGGCATCGTCCAAAGGTGGATCCTTCAGGTAATCCCAATTGTTCTTGTAGCAACGGGCGAAAAACACCAGGCCCAGCTTGATTCGCAGGTTCATGAGGAAGAATACCACCTTGTTGATCAAATAGCCGTAGTTGGAATTGTTTAATTCAATGCGCTGACCGAAATTGATGAACTTGATAAATGAAAGATCCGCGTCGGTTCCCAGAGCGCTCATTTCACGGTAATATGGAGTCAACTGGTTGATTTTTGCCAGGTAGTCAGCATATGCCGCCTGGTACTCCCAATTCTCGTAGTCTGGGGACAGCCGTGCAGCAGTCTCGATATTTTTCATCAAAATCGCCTCGTCGGTAACCGTCAGCTCGATGAAAATCGTCTGGATACCGTCCATTTTGAACCGGTCAGCCAATTGTTGGCGATATTCGGGCCATGCGTTGACGGCATCGTAGATTGCCACCTGACCTTTGTCCTTCTCGAAAAAATTAAGAATATCGTTCAAGCAATCGTCGACTGTTTTGTTCTCAAATTGTGCTGTATTTTTATCGGTAGTGGGCGCCACAAATAACGTATAATCAAGATCCTCATCCGGGTTCAGCGCCCGCCGGTAATCACACAAATGGAAACTGTGAGTTTTCACTCCTAGCCAACGCAAGTATCGCGTCAACAGCACCGATAAATGTGTCTTTCCGCGGCCAGGCAAGCCGGCCAACGCAATGCAGATTTTCCCCGCATGGAATAGCCGCCCCGACTCCGTCGAGTAGAGTTGAGCAGGAGAAATATGGTAAGGGTCGATTTCCTTATGTACACCATCGATTCCAGTGACATCACTTAGCCGCCGGCGCCGGGTGGCTGTTCCTGGACGACTGACCAAATTTGGCTTGCTCGAATCATGAAACAGCCATCTTTTTTTCGTGCGCCGGCCAAGCGACATGTGGCGCAGCAAGTGTTCCGATACCGCAACAATATCGTGCTCGGGCTCTGTATCTGAAGATATCGCGGACATTTTTATGATTTTAGTTTTTTTTTGGGGGGATTTAGGTTGGGTTTTTTTGTTGCTTTTTCTGTTGATATCTTAGTGAAAGAGAATGTAGTAGTGG
This sequence comes from Metschnikowia koreensis, assembly GCA_030569435.1. Classification (NCBI taxonomy): domain Eukaryota; kingdom Fungi; phylum Ascomycota; class Pichiomycetes; order Serinales; family Metschnikowiaceae; genus Metschnikowia; species Metschnikowia koreensis. Next base: position 15,023 of record JAJMKX010000262.1, on the reverse strand, counting down.
GGTCAATGGAGGGACGATCTGGGTGCGAAACTTCAGCAGTTACCCCGGGCCTGGAAATGATTATGTGCAGATCACTGACTCAACGGCGTCTATTTAGATTTCATCTCGCTTAAGGACAGGAGGAGGGATTTCTGGGGGAAACCGTTTCTTTTGCAAGACTGTTTTAAAGTATTACTGGCTTGGGAAAAATCTCGAATATCCTGGTTTTTCTGTACACTTGTATGTGTTAATGTGGGTAGGCAGAGCATGCGGGTCCTGGACCGAGGCTCACACTTGAGCTTGATATGGGAATTTTACATTGCTAGACTTTTTATTTTTCATGGCCCTGAGTTCGATTCAAGACATTTCGCTTCCTAGAGCCACAAAGTTTACAGCAGTATATATGTTGTGCCTCTTGTTTTACTCCTCTCTTGGGAACACCCAAAGAGTATTTTGTTCGCGCGATTTTTTTTTTTTTTTTTTCGCAGCCAGTATTTCTGAGAAAAGGTGTTTATTTCACTTCGGCATTTTCATTATCCGAGTGATAATTTGACCTTTTATCTTTGCTGCTATATGTGTTAGGCGCTGTCCCAAAACCATTAAGGCCAGTGAATTTGTGATTGATTATTGGTTTACTAGTGCAGTTGAAAAAAAAAAGTATGCATGTTTATGACCCTGTTCGATCATTCACTTACGGGAGAGGGAATTATTATCTTCGTTGACTCACAGGGTAACTTGTTCATTAATGTTATAAAAGAATTCAGACACACACAGACAAAAGAGGGAATCCAAGATTTATGGCTGTATTTTTTCAAGGAAAATAATCTGTTCATGTTTGAATCGCATCCCTTGAAATGAGAGATTGTTGCTACCTTTTCCTGGGACAGTTCAGCCAGGGTTGGGCCTTTGAGAGACAACAATAACACTCGTACTTTGAAAAAAAAAAGAGTGGATAAATGGTGATTGGAAGCACTACGTTTCTGATATTAAAAAACGGATAGCCTGTGGTAACAAAAAAGTAGAATGAGAATTTGTTTTGCTGATCATCAAAAAAATGCGTTCTTTAGTCTCCACGAACATCTGGCTTTGACCCTGAGAAAATCCCGCGCGGTGGCAAAATGTCAATCGTGATAAGCAGGCACACATCACGAAAACCAGTTCATGGGCAATGGAAGGCGATAGACGTTAGCAATTATATACTCACCGGGACTCTTTTTTTCATTTTTCATTTTAATTTAATTGAACTGGGATTTTCTTTTTGTTAACATGGTAGTAATATTCGTTGGGAGCGTGATTTTGGCTAGTAAAACTTCCTGCTAAAGATTCTCTTGTTAATCCGAGCTTCCCATTTTCCCACAAATTTTCGGGGGGCTTGAATTTAGCGCTAAATCTTTGCCTTTCCACGTGTTCATATGGGTCTCCAATGTCACTTTAAATTTCCCTCTCTGAAGCGTTGGTTTAGGTCCCATCCACCTTTTTTTATCAAATGCCAGTTTCATTATTCGATAACGAGTTATCATGGACTAGCGAATCAACAACTAAAAAAGTGGCCCAAATATAATCTCTTCGCTTGTGCTTTTTTTCGTATAATTTAGCATGTTTCAGTGGCCTAAATTTATACGCAGGTGCAGGTCAGTTGCAATTGCTGAGTAATACTTGTAGTGCCAATTGATTTCGCTACAAATACGACCGAAATGTCCACCTATATTCCAATCAAAGATTTTTTTTCACTAGACAAAAAAACAAAAACAAAAAAAAACAAAATAAAGCAATTCCACAATGAGAGTCGACAAAGCGTTTTCTTTCACGCCACAAAAATTGGCAAACTTGAACAAACTTAACGTTACCATTGTCGGAGGCACTGGTGGTCTTGGAAGAGCCATCAGTCAAAAATTTGCTAGTTCTGGAGCTAATGTCACTGTCATTGGCCAAACTTTTCGCGATGATAAAATCAAAAATATCAAATTCGTGAAGGCAGACTTGAGCTCGATCGAGAAGTCTCGTGAAATTGCCAAAAACTTGGATGCAGAGACCATCGACATTTTATTATTCACAACAGGTATTTTCGCAGCAAAACAGAGGCAGGAAACGGCTGAAGGCTTGGAACGTGATATGGCCGTGAGTTTTTTGAACAGATTGGCTATTCTCCAAGAAGTGGCACCTAAATTGAAATCTAAGCAGTACTTTCCTTCTTCTCCAAGAGTATTTATTATGGCCTATCCAGGTAGCGACCAGTTGGGTGCTATCGAGGATTTGAATACAGAAAAGTCTTACGGTGTCATGAAGGCGCATATGAACACTGTTGCAGGTAACGAATCATTAGTCTACGATAGCGTTAACAAGTACAAGAATGCCCAATTTTATGGTTTGAACCCGGGGCTCGTCAAAACCAATATCAGAGATAATCTTTTGGGACAAGACTCATGGTTATCGAAAATATTGGAGGGCTTAGTCGGCTGGTTTTCGCCAACTCCTGAGCAATACGCAGAAAAAATTGCACCATTATTGATTGCAGAGGAATTAGAAAAAGTAAATGGCGGAATCTTTGATAGCAAAGGAAAAGGCTTACTTCCATCTAAGGGACTCACCCCTGAATATGCGGGCAAGTATGTTGCTGCCGCAGAACAATTGCTCGAAGCAAAGAAGTTGTGATTTAGAATCTTGGTTATATATAATTTTTAATTTAGGATGAAAGGTTTTTGCTCGCGTATTTAATTTTTTTCGCAGCCAATTGTATTATGGCACTAAATAAAAGAAAAACGTTCAACGGTTAGTGGAGAATTAGCGTTAACATTCGGAGGAAAATGTTCTGTTATTTTTGGCTTAAAGCCGAAAAGCTCGCTTGAATACGTAAAATACACGCGCAGAGGCGTAACATTCATCTAAAGCGACGTTGCTTATCGCAAACGCAATTGGGAGACAAATATTGATTAATCTTTTGAATTAGTCGGTCTGCACTTTTCCAGCTGATCAATTAATTGAATTATTTTTCATAACTCATGCATGATATACAAAATGAAAAATAAAAACAAAGAAAACTCGTAAAAACTTTTTACTACCGTTTTTAAGTGTGCGCCTGCTTTCCAAGAGCTTCCACATCCAATTTCCGCATTTTCCGTGTCACGAAAAAACAAGGATCTTTGACTCGTATTTTTTTAATTTTTTAATTTTTTAATTTTGATTTAATGCTAGCTGGGCTACCAGTATTTAGTTTCCGCCATGTGAAATATTTGAATTTATATTGTTGAACTGAATTTTATCATATTAGTTTTGTTAAAGAACTTCATCTTGATCTCTTAACTATACATTCTAATGTCACGGGCTGTCTCTCGTAATCTTTCAACTTCTATGCTTTGTCCGAACGTGCAGAAAGTGTGCAGGCGGAAACGCGGGAACGGAGGCGGAAGCCGAAACGGCAAGCGGCTGCCGAGGCAAAGAAGAACCTGATCACATTACATATGATTGTTTTGAGTTGGCAAAATTCGTAAGCCGCAGAAGGAAAAAATTCTTCTTTTTCTTTCTATTAGTCATTCTTCCGATCCATTTCAACACATACTCATGAGACGACGTCAGTTGTCAACAAGAGCGCAAGTTTGGAAAAGGTACAGTCTCACGCGCAATTACATGGGTTGCGACACCTTGAATAGACAATGTGCATGAAGAATTCTTGATTGCTTAGAAATATACCGGTCAAGCAACTCCGCTACAAATACCGCCAATTCTCTACTCATTTGCGCAATTTTCATCTTCCTACATCATAGAAATTTATACAATGAGAACAGACAAATCTTTTTCCTTTAAGCCCCAACCATTGGCTAATTTGAACAAACTTAACGTCACGGTTATTGGAGGCACTGGTGGTCTTGGCAGAGCCATCAGTAACCAGTTTGCTGGCGCTGGAGCCAATGTGACTGTTGTTGGACAAACCTTCCGTGACGCTGATGTGAAAAACATCAAATTTGTGAAAGGTGACTTGAGTTCTATTGTGCAAGCTCGTAAAGTTGCTAAGGAATTGGATGTGGAGAACATTGATATCTTGATTTTCACCACGGGTATTATTGCTGCTAGACAAAGAGAGGAAACCGCCGAAGGTTTGGAACGTGACATGGCCGTGAGTTTCTTGAACAGATTGGCTATTCTCAAGGAAATTGGCCCTAAGTTGAAGTCTAAGAACTTCTTCTCTTCTGCCCCAAGAGTTTTCATCATGGCTTACCCTGGTAACGACCAATTGGGTTCGATTGATGACTTGAACTCAGAAAACCCTTACGGTGTGATGAAGGCACACATGAACACTGTTGCCGGAAATGAGTCGTTGGTGTACGACAGTGTCAACAAGTACAAAGACGTTCATTTCTATGGTTTGAACCCAGGACTCATCAAGACTAACATCAGGGACAATCTTTTGGGTGAAGGATCATGGTTATCTGGAATGTTGGAGGGTGTTCTCGGATGGTTCTCTCCAACTCCTGATCAATTCGCCGAAAAGGTCACTCCATTGTTGGTTGCCGAGGAATTGGAGAATCGTAATGGTGGTATTTTTGACGGTAAGGGTTATGCCTTGATTCCTTCGAAGGACCTTACTCCTGAATATGCAGGCAAGTTTATCTCTGCTTCAGAGAAATTGCTTGCATCCAAGAACTTGTGATCCATATATTTTGGTTATGTATTTATGTATTTATTGTTATAATAAAAAAGAAACTGTCAAAACAGACAATGTAGACGCATTTATTGAAAAGACTTTGCACCCGTAAATCTGTGATTTGCTCGAAGAATATGAAGCAACTGCATTCTCAAAACATAAAGCATATTCCACAAACTATGAGCTTCCAAGCATGGTAAAAAACAATTCTACAGAAAAAAAAGGTTTTCTTCGTTACAGATATGTATTATTCGACGATTAACTTACACAGAGTGCACTTACTCCAACTTACCACCCTTTCTCTCGATCAAAGCCTTTCTCTTGTCGTCCAAGTACAACTTGGTGATGACAACCTTGGATGGGTGGATGTTGATTGGGATAGAAGCACCGGAAGACTTCTCGATTTGCAACTTCTCGATTTGAACAGAGAACTTCAATCTGTAGACGGTGGAGATCTTACCCTCGGAACCCTTCTTGGAACCTCTGACAACAGTGACCTCGTCCTCCTTTCTGATTGGGATGGACTTGATGTTGTATTGCTTTCTCAACTCCTTGGAGAGAGGGGCAGACATCAACACTCTTCTTTGAGCAGAAGAGGAGCTGAAGTGAGCCTTTCTAGACTTAGAACGAGAAGAAGAAACGTCTGTTTGTTAGTATACTTGCGAGATGTATTCACGGGGAGTTCGAAAAATACTGGAAATGGGATGGACTTGTGGGATTTGCAACTGTTTAAATATTCTTTCATATGCTTGTATGACTATAGGATAATTCCAATCTATAGTACTGGGTTGAGAATAGCTTGCCAGTTTTCGAAGGAGTCCGATGATCAAATGAAATCAGTTTGATAATTTTAAGGCGTTCATAATGTATTTGGGGGCTTGTCAAATAATATCTTTAAATGAGCCACATATGGGAAGGAATATTGTAATCTTCTTTTTTGTTCTCATTTCATATTGCACATCTTTCATGACCAATATATGTATAAAAAAAGAATTTCAACGGTTATGATCAAAGTAGATTGGGGATATTATCTTGTCGTCGAATCTCCAGTATTATCAGGTTCCTTATTTGCAAGGATTTTTCATGTCTCGTAGCACATACCTTGACTGATCTTGGCCATTTTTGTTTACAGGTGATGGGAATAGAATAGACGAAGACTTCCGAAAATATCTGATGGATTGAGGGTAGCCGAAAATTTTGCGGAGCCGGTGTTGTGCAGTACAATGCCCGCCTAAGGGCGCGCTAGGGCAGAAGCCCTAATCCTCTCGAGGACCTTTTCGGACCTGCATATTCACGATATTGGCGAAATGATTAGGAGAATACCTGGTCGAAAAAGGTACAGAAAGATTATACGTAAATATTGTTGATATAGTCGCAAGAATTAACATGGAGATATGAAAATACTAAGATGGTGAACAGGACACTATAATGTCACAGGTTGTAGCAGAAAAAAAAAGAAACTTGAAACCCACGGCGGGACTCGAACACGCAATCACTGTCTCCGGAGGACAGTACCTTAACCAATTAGGCCACGCGGGCTTCTTGTTGTGTGAGAACTGGTAATTAGTGGTACTAGTAAATACGATCAAAGGCGCATTTGTTTGCCATTGTCCTGGAATTTTAAGCTTTTTATTAATATTCGAAGGTAATTATACACATAAATTAATTCCCAGTGTAGCTACGATAGACTGTGGCACAGAATTCGTATTTTGATTGCTTTCTTTTGCTGTGGTACAGCGTGAAGGGGGCTTTGGTTCGCCAGTCGGTATATATTTGGGAGCTGGCTAGAGGTTTTTTTTCTATAGTTTATAGTTTTTAGAGAGTGATGGTTAGTATCATCTCTCTCGCCCTTTAATCAGATGTATCAGTCAAAAAAAAAATCTCTATTTTTTATTCTCTTTCTGACAGATGTACCAGATTAAAGAGGAAGAGAGAGGACACTAACCCTCACTCTCCCATAGTTATAAAAAGTAGTCTCTGACTAGCTTTTAAGCATACTGACTTGCAAAATACAAACACCTCACGCCTTCTCACCGCAAAAAAGAGCATTAGAATACATAGTTGTAACCGGAATGATTCATTAGTGTATATCACTGAGCGAGGTGTCGATCCCTTCATATGTCTCTGAACATTCATTTACAGAAGCCAGAAATTGGAAATCACACATAGTATGATTGTTTTGTTTGAAAAAAAAGTACTAGTTAGGTGTGGGTTAATTCCCGAGAAGTTGAAACAAAACTGAAGACATTCTAATCGGCTTTTATTGAGAGAGCCCTTTGCTGATTACTTAACATCAAGAAAACTGGGTTTGTGTTTTAGATTCTTTCTTTTTCTTTTTCTTTTTTTCTTTTGATTCAATTTAGGTCAATTGAATGGTATTTTAGGTTACTTGAATGGGTGCAGTTGGATTGTTTGAAGATGTGAGGGCTTGTGAGGGCTTTGCGGGTATACCTACAACCTGATAAAGCCATTAGCTCACTTCCGTAACTGCAAAAAACGAGATGTGCGTCCAACCCAAGTAGGCATTTTAGTATCCCATATTCTTCTCCTGAAATTGGAAAAGAAGAGATCTGGAATGACTAAATAAGAAAATATCACATACTAATATCACCAGATAAGTATTCTCACTCGCCAAGGCCATCGGCTTCATTAGGCCATGAGATGTACTCTCGAACTAGAATATCTTAACCAAGGTTCGCCAAACTCAATTCGCGGAGTTAATTAATTGAGATCATTACCTTCTTGGGAAAATGGTAATTGTGAAAGTTATGAAAAAAACGAGTAGCCATGCTTACTCAAACTCAACATCGTATTCTTAACGTATATCAGTTAGACTGGAAGAAAATGATGTCAAAAAGTTCAGAAAACGAAGGACTTTGTAATTAATGCCGCAAATTATTTTTATGAAAGATATAGTAAGTAGCACTCGCCTTTGTCAAACTTCATAATGTAGTTTTTTTTGTCAACGTGACATTCAAAAAAAACAACAACATAGGTTTTTGGCATTTTGTGTTTCTTTCGCAACTGATGTGAATTCTGAAGAAGTGAAAGTTGGCTTTAAAAAGTGTGATACGCATACATAAAGAGTGATATTCGAGAATTGAAGCTAATTTCTAACTTTTAAGCATTTTAACCTTCTGAATTTCAAAGAATACAGAAATGATGAATGTTTATAGTGTACAGAGCTAATTTGTTTTACCGATATCTTGATTCAAAACCTTCGCCTCACAAATTCGATTCAGTTAACTGTGCTGAACCAGAATCAGGGTCACAATTTACGGAGTTTGAAAGTAAAAAACAAAAAAAAAAAAAAACTTCCACATAATTAAAAACAAAAGAGAATCCCCCAATATCTCTATCTTTTCTGGAAACATTCTCCAAATCTTAAATGATTTTGCAATTGTCCCCAAGATAACTGGACCGCGCGCGGATTGGGCCAGAAAAAAAAATTGCACCCACCGAAACCATGAACGCACGCACATACGCACCAAACTGAAACCCAGAAAAGGAAAAGACACCTTTGCTAACATAAGAAAAACCTACACACAAACTATAAGAAAAATGATAGGACTCCGTGTAGGTAAAAATAGCCTGCTTACTAGAATAACCCTTGCTTCACTTGCAAGCAGGGCCATGTTCCCACACAAATACCGGGCCATGTCGCAGCTAACACGGACCCCAATTTACGGGCCCACGCAGCACATTTTCAAAGGCATGAATATGCGTCCATATTCCACGAAAACATCGGCTCCAGGCCCAGATAAGAATGCAAGGGGCAAAGCGCTTTTACATAAAATCACTGGCTTCACGACTTTTTCAGCATCCTTGCTTTTGGTCGTGGCGGGTGCTGGATTCTGTGGACTCGTGCTCTACTTAATTTTATCGGAATTGTTTTTGCCTTCAGGTGACACCAAAACATTCAACAAGGCCGTGAGCTTGGTGGAGAAAAACGCACTTGCACAAGAGGCATTAGGTCTCAAACCGGGCGACCGCCTTAAGGCATATGGTGAGGTGGCAGGTGATAAATGGGTCAGAAACAGACCAGTGCAAAGTGTGCGCCTGAAGGGTCAGGATGGAAAAGATCATTTGGCAATGAGATTTCATGTTGAGTCCGATGCAGGTAAGCACGGAAGCGTGCTTTTGGAACAGGTGGACACGTCGTTCTGGTCAAGCGAGTTTGCCTACATTGCATTGGAATTACCCTCGAAAAAACGCATCTACATTGTGGAGCCCAAGTTTGCTGCTAAGAACTACGTGCCTAAGTCGGGCCTTTTTGCTGGCTCTGGCTTTTTAGGCCTCAGCTGGGGCCCCAAGAAGGATTGAACTTTTCTCATCTCTTCATGTCATATCATATCATATCTTTCTTGTTCCTCCGATATTGGTAGCTTGTTTTACTCAGGTAGCTAAGTACATAAATGAAATAACGAATACAGACACAACCACTATCCCCCAGTTGGCAGGCTTCTGTGCGGCGTTGCGGAAATATTCGGCACTTTTCTGCCCGCCTTCCTGCTCTAATCTGTATTGCTCGCTGATACTAGAATCTGCCCATTCTGGCCCAAGTTCGGGCTTCAAAAGCTCCTCACATTTGCGTCCATCGGGTGCCGTGGCTTTTGCAAGATTAATGATGATGCCGGAATCTGACAGACCTGCAGAATTGCCAAATGTTGTGGTCAACGCGGCCCTTTTGCCAAAATCGCAAAACTCTGCCTTGCGGTGGTTTTGGATATAGTATTGGTTCAACGCATATGATGCCTTTTGTGTAAGGGTACAGCCCGAATATTTCCCGTAGACTCCCTTGGAACCATCTCCCAAAATCTCCAGACAGTGTGTTTTCGAACACACTTCTTGCAATAGCTCGTGTTTCTCCACGCGAGCATACGGCGTCACCACACACGATAACAGCGCTTGAAGACATTCACATAGGCCGGCATCTGGGGTTGGTGGGAGTATAACCAGCGCATTCCAACTCTCGGATAATTCAGGGCATTCTTTACGCACGGGGAACAATCCAGGAGCAGCGTCCCTGTGCACGCTACGAGGTATGCTTTCTACCAAGCGCAATTTGACAATGTTGTAGTCCTCAAGCTTGATGATATGGCCCACGGCATTTTCATCCACCAAACCAAATCGGTTTTCGTTCTGGAAAAATTCGTACAACACGGCACCCGACCATACCTGAGACATGATGGGTCCATAAATCAGGTCAATTTCTGTGAATGGGCGTGGTCTAACGGCGTTACACCCATACTCACTGAAGAAAACGGGCACAGGCAGTTGGCTAAATTCAATGGTACGCTCTTTGTACCCGGAAGTGGCGTATGAGGAGTATCCACACCACTCAAACATGTTTAATGCATAGAAATCCACCGCTCCACTTTCGGTATTGTTGTCTCCACACACAAAGTAGTCGGCACTATTGATCCGGGTAAGCGTATCATCAGCACTAGCATAACCGACAGGAATACGACGATAGTTTTGCTGGCGGATATAGTTTTTAATATCTCTCACCGAACCTTTCACAAAGGCCGATGAATCCGAGTTCTGAACTTTGTTCATAACCTCATTTCCAGCAATAAATCCCAACAAGTTCGTGTATTTGTGCAAACTATCTACGACATCCGTATACCGCTTAAAAAGATCGGTATCCCAGGAGGGCAGACACTGGCTAATGGATTTCTGAGGTTCAGATAAATCTGCCAAAACGTAGATGCCATGGCTGGCAAACGCATTCATACAAACTTCATGACTTTTAGTTGGATCTACCTGATACACACGTACAGTATTCACACCCAACTCTTTCAAAAACTCGAGATCTTTTAAACACAAGGCAGGGTTGGCCAACGAATCGACATATGCAGTTTCAGTTTCTGCATCGTAGATTTCTCCCGGTTTCCGTGTACGCTGATAGGCCACGCCTCGAATGAAAAATTGATTGCCACTAGTGGAGTTGAAAAACTTGTTGCCCACAATTTCAATTTCGTGAGCAGGCTCAAGGCGGAACGCCGCATACGCAACAGTAAATATACCAAATAAAAGACTGAACCTTTTCATTTTTCTAGCTTAATTATGTGAGCAGAAGTGGTGGTAGTGGGTGCAAATATATATTGTGTGTTTCAATGGGTGCAAAAACAGTGTCTACGCACAACGGCGTTGCTGCGAAATTTCGAGCACACCTGAATTCAAGGCCCAACACGAGCTTGATTTATTATTGCTGTATTACATATAAATATGAATATAAACCTGAAATTTGACTCAATTGAGCATTTTAGCATCTGGCCATCCGGGAGAAGAGGAAAAAATCAATTGTGATCTTACTTCGTTATAAGATTTCTTATTTGTTGAACCAATAACTCAAGCTATGAATCATCCATCGGCCAGTAGGCTTTTCAATAAATTGAACATAAGATGTTCCACGGGGCTCAATAATCATATTTTGAGATTCCAAATTTTCATTTCCATACAACGTTAAGGATCTTTTTTATTGCAATTTCTTCATTTCACACAAGACAACGCTGTTCACTAAATACTTACACTTTATTAATATGCTACTAAGGTGGTGAAAATATTAAATAGTAGATATTTCAAGATAGTAAATCTAAAAGTGATTTGCGAGTTGTTTATACTCCTTCTTTCCTTTACACTCAAGCATGAAAATTTCTGTCTCAGAAACCTTGACAAGCATAGCTGCCTTTCCAATTCTTTCTAAATGCCCATGGATCTCGTCGTCCTTGAACGTCCACAGGTACTCTTCCGCATCATCGCTTCCAGCGGTTTGTTTTGCACGCATATCGAAATGGTAAAATCCCTCTTGCGAAGAGTTGATAGAATGCAGAATGCCTAACGAGCACATCGCAAGCGATTTCCACGACGAAGCTTTGTGTACTTGTTCATAGGACTCCATTTGTTTGTGGAGTTTGATGGTCATACGGTCGAGTAACAATTTATCGCTAGTCACATTTTCTTGACTCGCCTCAAAGTTTCTCAAGTTCGAAGAAGGCGGTTGCTTTTGATCGAGCTGAGTATAGATACTCGTGAGAGTAGAGGAAGCGCTAGGCTTACTCATAAGCGAGGAGGAGAGAGTGGCACTTGACTCAAAGCTCGAAGATTGTTTGAGCGATTGTTTGCTATCCATCACTTCAAGAATATTACCGAGGTTCATTGAAAGGGCACGCACCAAGTTACCGTTGAAACAGCGGACAATGATATGAGTTTTCTTCTTGGAGAACGAGTCGACACCATGAATTTCAACGTCAAGAGCATTCGATTGTCTTGCACTGGTAGTTTCATCGAGATCTAGAACCATGAGCGGCTTATCAATAATTTCCCCATACTCCTCATCATATTCCTCCTTAAACACTAGCAACCAACTTTTATAGATATTGTAGTTGGCCACGATCTTCAAGAACACGTTTTCGTTGGAGGTTAATAATTCCCATTTAGCGCAATGATGTTTCCATTTCGAAACCTTGATTGAGTTTGGCTCAATTGGCGTGATGTAGAAATCAAGCGTATCGTCAGCATTAACAATATCCTTGAAATGCTGTGGAATATCATATGGCTTTTCTTTTGAAATCTCAGCAACGCTGGTACTTGACTCGTTCACATTTGTAGAGCTGCCATTCACATATGGCTTGAAAAAATATTGAGAAGTGGACGATGGCAAAGCAAATGGCAGAGGCAAGGTACGGTTTGAAACAGAATTGGCGCTATCTGGCTGACTAGAGTTTGCTTCCAAAACACCGATTTTGGGGATTTCAATTTGGAGATCAGGGTGTCTTTTGTTTGAGGAAGATGCTGGGAGTTTTTCCAAAGTTGAGCCATCCATATGTTCAGAAGAGACTCTGGTTGTAGCTGAAGAATTAGCTTCAGACTCCACATCAGATTTTGTCGACTCAACTGAGATTTCTTTTTCAGTTGAGAGAACCTCAGGAATCTCATTTTTGGCAATGTTTTCATTAGACTTTGCATCATTCTTCCGTTTTTTTCTAAACAAGTTAAGAAAAGATTTCTTCTTAGCAACCTTTTTCTGGCTTTCTGCTGGAGGCAAGCTGACGAAGGATGGGTTATGCGATTTGCCGAAATTGTTCACGTCGATAGCAGAACCAGCTGCGTTGATATAAACAGATGTGGTACCAGAAGTCGAGGGCAAATTAGGCATGGAAGCAGTTGCTGCTTTATCGAGATGAAGACCTTGGTTTTGTGGTTGTGGTTTGGTGGTGACCATATCGAAACAATCAATACTATCAACAAGCGAATTCACTTCGGCCTCACAATCTTCTGGGTATGCATATTCTGCAGATATTGAGTGATGTTGCTCAGTAGATTCCACAACCTGGAGCAATTTTTCCTTATCCTCCGCCTCAATGCCACTGCTAGAGAGAGTCTTGCGCATAATTTCGAAAGAATGACAAGAATCAAGCGAGCGTCTTGATGGTAAAGTGGCAGTTTCTTGAGAAATACGTGGCAGTTTCAGTTTCTGAGACGCCTCGTCATTCGAGTCCAGAAACGTTTCTATACCCAATCCAAACAGTTGAACAGTATCGCTTTCAAGAAGTTTTTCATCCGTGGGAAAAATGGCTTTGAGGTCTTCAAACCAAGGCTTGATCAAAGATTCCGAGCCCGTCACTGCGAAAAAGTTTTGCCCCGATTTCAGGTCAAGCGAGAGCGAGGAAAAATTAATACAATTATGAGAAAATGACATTGACAACTCGTTGACCCGAAAGGGCGGATATACCACCGATCGTTTCTCAGATGCAGTAGATGGAATCCGTAAAATGGCCAAGGAATCGAACTTTGAGTGTGAACGTTGTCCTAAGTTTAACAATACCATCTCGACTTGCCACTGGCCCATGAAAAGCGGGGTGTTTTCCGTGCGCTTGACAATTTGCCCAGAAGTGAAAAAGCACGCCACATTACGCCCACCAAAAGTTTGCACATGGTCAAAACTGATATCGTTAAGATGAGCCTGTTTAATCACATTATTGATTCGTTCAATGAGAGCCTCACAGCGAGCAGAAAATTCGGTCAATTTCTCAATAATAAACGGATTGCGTAAAATAGCAGATGCCGAAGCAGCAAATGCGATATAACTTGCGCAATGGAGAAGTGGATTCTGGTAGATTTTGCTTTCGGTGAGATGCTCAACTGAAAGACACAGGTGGAGTTTTTCAAACACCACAAAGTTCGCGCCAAACCACATGATAAATTCGTTGACAAACAGCTTGAAAATTTCCGTGTCTTCGTCATCAGCAGCAAACGTGGCCAAACATTGGCTCGAGGCCTGAAGAAGTTTTTGGTTGCTCGTGTACAAACCACGGACCAAAGAGGGAACTTGGCTTTCTGGACCAGCAATTCTGGAGCCCTTAACAGCACCCAACAAGGCAATAAGGTTTTCTTGCTGATGCACCTCATTCTGGTGGAGGGCTTGTATGATATCAGACATTCTATAAAATGGGGGAATTTTCTCTCTTTAAATGGAAGCCTCCAACTGTGTATATTATATATTCCAAGAACACAACTCTATAGACGCTGTCAATCGGTGAAAGGTAAACAAAAAGCAAACAACGGTGAAAAAAAGGGAACTTTAGGTCTAAATTAGAAGATCTGGGGAAAAAGCAAAAGCCCAGGACCGAATCTATAGAGGAGCAAACGCGTTGTATAGATGTGATGTGATGTTCCGAGACACAGTCAAAAGAAGAAACAACAAAGGAAGAAAAACTTTGAAAGCGATTGAAAAGTTGTTGTGTTGTATGAAAGAAGTTGCTATTTTTTTCCCTCTTTCTTTTCCTTCGGGCTCTGTCCGCCAAACGCTGGTGCTGTAATGATGTACATTAATTGCAGGAGCGGAGGGTCTTAGTGGAGATGCAAACCGCACTAAAGACGCGAAAAAAATAAAAAAAAAAAATACATTTACACGCGACGCGATCTTTCGCAGGAGTGGCTGACAGAAAGCGCGTTGAAATCAAGGTGAAAGAGTAGAAAGGGGGCCAAATTCTGCTGAAATAACTTTTGGGCTTTGTAAATAATTTGACAGACAATTTAGTTTCTTAAATTCCAAAGTATATTTTATGTCATGCGTCTCAAAAACAATTGTTTAGGCAGGTACCGTGGATTTCGTGTGGGATGCTTGTGATTGCACCCGCGATTTCCTGTATCATTCGTTGTTTAAATACACTCCAACAACCCAGATAGGTGCTTCCGCCAACCGAAAGTGGAAAGTTGATAGCGTGCTGGTTTTACGCGCCTCCCGCCTTAATTTAATTAAGTGGAGCTAAAATACCCCCCGTGATCACGACGCGTGTAATACGAAAAGATCTTGATTTCTAACTTTATTTTATTTTATTTTAACGTTATGTTATGTTAATTTATTGACTTTTTTCCATTGATTTTGTCTCACATCGAT